>JAUMHH010164454.1:16673-57808 GCA_032359455.1 Chlamys rubida | reverse complement strand
CTTTTGGTTATTGAGAAGAAGTTGTTTAAAGTAAAATATTGACGCCGGACGACGGACGGCCGACGGACGGACGGACGACGGACGCCGCACCATGGCATAAGCTCACTTGGCCCTTCGGGCCAGGTGAGCTAAAAATTAATGGGTTCTTCTTTGTCAGGTTTTTCTGATGAATCACCGCTTTTTTAGCCTTCTTCAAAAGTATTATTATTGAAAATGACCAACACTAAATGATAAACAAAACGATCTACGCATTTTCTATTGCTTTTGCTTAATTTCTGTCTGGTTATATGAATTATGAACTATTCAATAATATTATTTCTACCATAATTTGTCCTGCTTGGCAATTCCCAGGGCACTCTTTAAACATCACAGGTGTTGGTTAAATGTTAAATGATTTACACCTTCCGCCACTTCAGTTGGTTACAATTATGACCTAATGAGGTGGTGATGTGAAGATTGGCATACATTGTCTTCGTTCTCGTCAATTACGAACATTCACCCGCGATGTAGTGTAAAGCCCGATGCTTAAATCAAACAAGACGTTGGTTTTACCAATACTCATAATTATTTAAAATCAGAATGTATCAAATAAATTAAACCATTATTTTGTGTATGTGAAATTTTGCGAATTTATTAAAAATAGAAAAACCTTAGATTCCTGCGCAACCAAACTCGTCATTAGTAACAACGATGTCGATCACTCGAAAGTAACATCTGTGGTACGTAGACAGGCATTCCACATATCTTGATCGTTGTTTGTCGTCTTTATATATATTGCATGTGTTATTTTTCATAATTAAAGAGAAAACTCGCCAAAGCTTGTTTTCCTTTCCAAATTGGAAAATCAACTCTGTAAGTTAGATAAACATAATGAAAATCAGTCGGTCTTTGTGTAATCCCAATTTCTCTTTCTTACTACCTTCAAAACTTTCAAACTTTACTCAAGAACCTTTCACATACAATACATATTCAAAATTACACTTAAGCAATATATATAACATTTCGATAGTTTCATTTGGACGTGAAGGCTATAAGGTACAATTGATAACCGCAATATATAACTTGAAAAGAAACAAAAAAATGGGACAGCAAAACCCGTTAAAGATGTATTGATTAACAAAAAGTTCTTCAGACAAAGAAATTCATAAAACGACTCGAGGTCAAATTTGGATGCGAGAAAGTCTAATATTTATTTGGAATCCGTCTAAATTGCATGTACACTAACATTAAAAGCTTCACGCTTAATTGAAATATACTTGAATTCAAGCGCTTTAAACCATTTCCGGACAGGTTGTAACAAATTGCCAATTGGGCGAATTACAGGATCTGTACATAACAAAAATATTCATTCCATAGTCATCTACGGATCTAGAACAGTGAGTAGCTTCCATCCATCCCAATGTTGGATTAATGGCAAATGTTTATCTTTATATATATATATTCCCACATATCATAGACATTTTTGGATATTGATAATACAATAGAAAGATGCAGAGAACAATCTTTTATCTTACAATCTTGCTAAGAAGAAATTGTGAATTAATACATATTGGTTCGAGAGTGCAATTTGAATGAAAAACTTTCATTCAGTGAAATATTTGACATTGATTTAAATAAAATATTTTTTAAAAAAAGTGATTGTATTTTAATAACTTTACAAAGTTCAAATTTACAAGAAAAAAATACGTATAAGCGTAAGCACCACATAGTTAATATATAAATATATAATCTTCTAAAGTAGATAATTCTTTGAATAAAAAAAATTACAAAATAATCTTAAAATTTGTGAAAACTGGATGAAAGCTGCCACGTGGTTTGCGGTAGTTACACGGTGCCAGATCTACACAGAATTAATATTTGTAGTACTTGGAAACAAACCTCATTTTCAGAGCCGGGAGTTGGAGCGCTAAACTGCGCCATTATCGTCTCCAAGTCAGAACAACAGAAAGCCATTAAAGTAGGCGTCTAATCTTTTATTTTACGGTAATCAAATAACACAAACCTTTTCATGTTATTACCGTAAATAACCTAACAACAAGTGCATTTTATATTACACTACCTCTAAACGTTGACACACAAGTGCTTAATTGTAAAATGCTGCTAACTGTTGATCACATGTGCTTTTAATGGTAAAATACCGTTTATAAGGTACAGTACCGCTAACTGTCGATTCTAGGTGCGTTTATGGTCATTTTTCTAGTAAATATTTAATAATTTGTGCTTTTAGACTACAACAATTGCGTATATTGGTCACAGGTGATTTGGGGCTAAAGTATCACTAAGTTTTGGATGACACGTGCTTTCATTTAAATTACCACATGATGTTACAAACAGGTGCTTTTGGTCTACAAGACCGATGATTATTACTGGGTCGTGTGCTTACAAACCTTTTGGTCTACCACCTCAAATACAGAACGGCAAAGCACTATTTAAAACCACTGCTAACCAACACACATTCTGTGTTCAGTACAAAGCTTAGACTTTGCTCAAAGCTTATTTTGTGATTTTTACAAAAAATCCGTGTGTTTCTTGAAATAATGTTACAAGTGAAAAATCATAAGATTATTTAATATTAACAGTTAACATTCTCTGAAGAATACAAATATTGAAACTTTATTTATTTCGATTTGAAAATTTAATGTTATTCATTGTCGATCCGTTACCTTTGATAGAAAGTGCGTTTTTTATAATAAATTATCACTATTACAAACAGGTATCTACTAACGGGTATTTACATGTGCTCTACTAACCTCGGTGTTTACCGCCTCCAACTCAGAAAATAGCACCTGATTACCCTGGTTCATAAATAAACACTGGACATGTTTTCAATATTCTTCATTTTTTCTCATTTCTTTTTGCACCATATATGTTCACTTAAGTATATATCTATAAAGATGTATGTAAACGAAATATCTACTTTGTTTATACGACACTACTTATCGGGTATATAAATCCTCAGAATGCATTTTCTTCTCACTCGAATTTCTTTTCTTTAACTGCATTAACTAGCTTATCAGTTGTGGGGTTTTACATCTTATTTTATTACTGTGTCAACTGCTGTTAAAAAATCAATGTTTCACAGTCTGCACGGTAGAGACTATATTCCGTAAGTAGACATTAGTAGTTAGTAGAAAAATAGGGACAATAGCATGTAAAATGCACCAAAAATAAAGAGATTATACCCAAAGCTTTAAGAATATCACCCAGCAAATCAGACAAAGATTAATGCATCTCTACGTGAACTCCTACGATTACTAGCATACATATTTAAGAAGTCTGTAGATGATAATAACAGAGTGTCTGTAATACAATGCCTCCACCGTGCTAGTGATACCCATATACAAATAGCATTAGCAGCACAAATACACAAGTCGTTTCTGTCACACAATTAAAAGTTTTTTATGCACACTAAAACATTCCTGATGAACATAACAAAAACATCATGATATACTTTTGAAGAAACTTATCCTATGTTTTAAAAAACACACAGTATGCATATAATGTACCAGATATCTAAACAATCCGATACGCTTCCTGAAAGTAATAGTACAATTAAGAAACATGATTATTTCTAAATAACTCTTTAGATTACAAAATACAATAATGGCGTATTTCATACGCAGGTAGTTTTGATATTAACATACTTTATTGTCTAAATTGTCATCAACAACGATTTAAGTGACCTTTTCTTCCGAAATAAATCTAGATTAAACTTGGTTCTACACATTTCCAAGTTGTTTTAGACATACAATCATTGGACTACAGGTGGTTTTAATTCGATAACAGCACAAAATATAGTTTTCATTTGAAAGGAAATCAATACCTTTCTTTCAAAACGGAGCCTCCATTTAAGTCAATTATATGCTTGAAGTTAATGCTATATAGAAGAAATACATTTCCCATTAAAGTGGTTCTCGATCATTTCTACTACATTGACAAATACTGTCGTTCAAGATACTTACCCCAAATTCACTGACAAGCACGTCAATGATACTTCCTATGACGGTCACAAAGTCGAATACATTCCAGGGATCGCGGAAGTAGTTCTGTATAATTTGAAATTGAAATAATAAAATAAATTAGTAAGTTTACAGGCAGAAAGGATAACATGTTTAAAACATTTACTGATAAATAAAGTAACCAAACATTGACATTCCACATTTTGTTCCGTTACCAGAGGAAGTGATATTAGAATATCCATGATATTGTTTTAATATGACTAAATTGAATATTATATACTTGATTTTGTACATGTTACATTAAAATTGCATGTTTACATTAGTCAGAAATTTAATATTAATGATTTTTTTTTTTTATAAATATCGGTAACTGTCGTATAAAATACATATTTTGAAATTGAAATTCATATATCAGTATCGTTTTTACAGTGAGAAGTATTACAAGTATGTTAAGTTCTAAGCAAAATGTAGCAATGAAGCATTACTCAAACAGCTTGTATTAGTAAAAACTAAAGCATGGCTATGCTATGTCTGTTAGAGCTTGAATAATACTTCTATAATGTTTCCAAAATGTATATTTATTGCAAATTAAAACAATTTAAATGTATGTTTCAATATAATTCTACATATAAAACAACTGTAAAATGAAATACAAATTGTCGGTCAAGTCAGCATCACAAAAGGTGAGAAGATATGCAGGAACACACGTAGGGCAAGTCAAGATTATAGTTAGCATATAACTAATTAGTCAAAGCTAGATGTTTGTTCATGAAGGGTCTTGGTCATTTCACAAAACATAATTCATGAACTTGTTTCCTCTATCATTTGTGACATGTTGAATATCGCGAAATAACGTTCATATTCTTGAGGAATGTGCCAGTCTACCGAGGTTTGGTTTGCAATTATTGCTATTAAAAATATGTCCTCAATATGTAGACCAATGTTTAAGCAATTTGACAGTATATGTTAATAATATTATCACTGAAACAGACTTATTTGACTTCATTTTAAACCATTACAGGGTGTACTAGCTACCGGATGGATACATAAGGTCATATATTTATCAATATCCTGCAAGATTACAATATATATATATATGTATATATGCTATAAATACCATGGACTAATTACATATATATTTGTGTTTGACCATGCGCAAGTACTTAACACGACATGCAATATCATTTCTACCCATACTTATACAGCTCCTCTCTCTCTCTCCCTGAAAATAATCATCTTTCCTAAATAGTTCCATTTAAACGTTAAATTGGAAAACGGAACTGAAATTTAAATGAAATCGGTTTAAATCCACTTTAATTCATTTTTCACCCTTACAGTATTAATCCCCATACAACTTCCCTTTTGTGATGTTGACCTGGAAACAATATTTGAAGTTAACACAATTCATCAGTGACAACAACTAGAGGGAAAGCTGTGAAAATAGCCATTAATATCAAACACCTCATATCCCTCATACTCCCAGATATATCAGTGAAAGTCATACGAGATACGGGAAAGGCAGCGGATGAATTTTGAAACACTGAAAATTTGTTAGAAAATTTAAATTTGCCTTCATCTTCGATGCATTCTCCATCTAAAACCATGTTACGTTTACATACAAAGTTATAAGTATGGTATATTTTAACATTTTGAAAGCCATCTTTTTTCTTAATACCAAGAAACTGTCAAAGAACGTTTTAAAAGCCTTCTTTTTAAATCTTTTGTCAAAGAAACTGCCTTCCCTTAAAAGTTACAATTGTATAACATGTACTGAAACGATAACGTAAACATAACGCAGCTTGTACCACGAGAAAATACCTGAAGGTTGTGAATACATTTACGGAAATGTAGCTATTTCCAATCAGAAGATCATTCATTTTTACTTATTGTAGTGATACTTCCGAACCACCATCATAATGGAAAGCATCCCTGGTATTCGTAACCACCTCTGATGAAACACAAAGCAAAGGAAATACTACAGCAGCCAACCTGATGGGGCACATCACGTTATTATAAAACAAAGTGGCATGCTCAAATTGTTAATAATATACATATGTGTACACAGTCAAGAGAATAATATAAGGATGGCTGTACATGGAGTCCATATAAATTAAAATTTCTTGAAACGTACAAAATAAGATGGTTGACTAAAATAAGGGTAACTAAGGACATTTTGAGAGGGAAGGTAGCGCATGATATAATAAAATGTAACGTTTGGTAAATAATTGTCACTGAATATAATCAGCCACACGCAAGCGAAAACAAGGGGGGTAATTGGAGCGGATATGCCTTCATCTTTATAACATCTGGTGCAAATATATATATAACATATATATACTCTCTTTATAATAAAACAGTGATTTGGAAACAAAAGACAACTGTAATGCGAGTCAATATGAACATGTTGCTGATATCATTCAAAATGGGTGTGGCGATAAGTAAAGGATCACAGATTGACGCAGACAATAGGAAATAAACACACGATTGTGAAAATATGATATCCCAAATAACGTGTCATTCATGCATTTATCATCACTACAATCCGATTATATAGTAATTAAATTAATTAACAAAAATGAAAAATATTTAGTTAGTTTATTTCATTTCTTAAAATACTGTGAATTCTTTGTTTTCGTGGGTCTCAAATATCCTGTTTATGCTAATTTATTTTTAAATACACGTACTAGTAAACCAACAAATTCTGTAATAAATCATTATTTCGTTCGGCATGTAGATCAGAGCACCCAATATATTACCGGAAATCAATTCCACCAGAAAAATATATTACTCCGCAGTAACTCGACAAGGAGTTTTGCTAATCATATCGGCATTTTCTTAACTTGCATGTATATCTTTCGAAAAGTTAGTCATTTTGGTTAACATTTGGTTATTATACACAGCCAAAACAATATTAGCGGAGATATTTGTAAGTATACTGTATCGTAATACATAATCAACAAGAAGTTCTCGAAACTGAAGTTTAGTCGGTGTTTAACAGGACTAAACCATGAAACAGCGTGTATGTAAACGTAGGCCTTCTGCTCGAGGTTTCTGTCCATCATCAGAAATATTACAGCTATCAGTCTAATACATGTATTTCAACAAATGAAAACGTTGTCGAATAAGACAATCTTCATACTGTAATTAAATACCTTTGTTTTTGAAGTATACAATTTTTGACATTGACTCAAACATTTCATTTACAATCATATCTGCAATGATTTGCCAAAGTGTTCACTTTGTGAAAGATGGAAATTAAATGCCAACCCTATGCAAATATATTAAGAAATACTCAGAAATAAACAGTATTTAAACTCAAATGACATTTTTAATCCGAAAAATCTGTTACAGAAAAAGACAGTGCTAGTGAGTAAGCATTGAGGAAAAAGAGTTATAGAGGGGAATGAAAAATTATGATATTTCTTCATTATAAATAATTATAAAACTGTTGATGGATTATTGCCAAACAGACGAAACAGCAGTTTTCGGACACAATCCTTCCTCAATAATTATAATGAATATAATGATATAATAAATATCATAACATGTTTCCGTTACTTCGTTACAAATTTCAGGAAAACGTTTGTAGAATTACACAGCTGTTAAGTAAAATCTCATTTTTTTTTTCTTATTAGCATTTTACCCTCAATTGTCGTTCCTTTTTTCAAATTACTAGAGTTGTTTCAGTAAACACCTGTAACTCAGATATCACTGGAACGTTTTGCTCATTGCTAACTCTTTTCTTAACTTCGTACTCTTCAATTCGTTTGTTTAAAGACGTACATGACTAGCTAGAAAAAAGTAAACAATGGTTTCCATCAATATAAGCTACGCTATTTCATATTCATGCAAAGTGGAAAGTCATTAATCTGGATTCTTGAATGCTGACAATTTTGTTTTCGTGAATATTTTATTTTTGCACAAATCATATTTGAGAGGATTTCAAATATTACACGGAACAAACAAAAGGCTTTTTTTCTGATAAAACTGAATTCAACATTGACATCACTTATAAAATTAGTAAATAGAATTGAACTTTCTATCATTTACATGTCAAATACAATTATCAATTTTACTAAAAAAAATATTTTAATTCGTTTTCTTTTGGTTTTCTTCAGGGGAAATTTATTATGCCATTCAGAAACCATGAATTAAAAAAAAATATTGATTTTACTTTTCTTTCACAAATAATTTGTTTGCGTGTTTCAGGAACACAAATTGTCCAGACTAACAAGATTCGCCAGCAGTTAAGGCTGCTGATGGTTGTTTGTGCATTGATCAGAAAGTATGTTCCATGCAACCTATTTGCTAAAAATCTATACCACACAAGTGTGAGAAGGGCAAGCTTTTTTTTTTATAGCTTCGGTTGTTTATATATTTCCCAGTAAGTGTTTAAAGCTCAAATACTGAAGGGAAATCAAACTAACGAAAAAAGATCATATACTGCAAATGTCGGAATGTAATCTGCAGCTTTTTGTCTTCTTTCTGAGACGAAGTTGATAGAGATAAGCAGTGGGTGTGAAATAAATTAAAAAAAAAAAAAAAAGGAAATGAACTTCGCACTCCATGTATGGCAGTGGAGGGAATTCTTGTGCCGTAACATTTTCTTTTGTTATACAAGATAAGTTGTTTGTTTACTAAAACATTAACTAATACCAGTATATGTTATGGAGACAAAAACAATTAAAAAATAAAGATATTTTGGAAACATTACTAAATAGTTTCAATATGCAACTTGTAACAAGCTGTACGATCGAATACAGATGGATATATATATTTTTCCAAAAATCTTTTTTTACTGCAATGATTTTTTTTATAGATTTAAAAACAACATGATAAAGAATGATAATATTCTTAAAAAAATATCTTTATGCGTACACGTATATCTTTGTTTATCTGTATATCATGAATTCGTTTGTATTAGTCGTTTTATTGCATTAATCACTGTTATACAGAATTTAATACAATAAAATATGATATATCGTTTAAAATAATCGCTTCATTTATTGCACCGATTGAAAGATAAGTAACCGGACATGATATGGAAATTATATACAGTTCAAAAAATAAATATCAGATATATTACATCATCTGTAAATTAGTTGTATACGAATTAAAAATAATATCTGGAATGCATGAATTAATCACTTCTTTGATAACTTTTTTGGATACACAATTATTTATTATACTGCGGTACACATAGACACATGGCAACTGAAGCAGAAAGCAACATCCATTCACCGAGAAGCAAACACAACTATATCAATAGCATAATCTTAATAAGCATGTGATTATCCCTAGACCATTAAACGATATATACAATAAAATAGTATTATACATGAATAAAACGCCTTAGAGCTAATTTGTAAATAACATAGAGCGCTAAATGTAGATAATTGTTTTTCATTAGTGTCAATATTTATGTGGCACTTATCTTTACACGACACATTAGCTGTTGAATGTTTCTTTATTTTTCTTTCTTTCTTTCATTTATTTAACATTTTGAAAAAATGTAATCGAATTTCTCACTGCCATCAGTAAATAATGATATTTAAAAAAATGAAATTAGGGCTATAACATTCAGGGAATTATCACTCTAAAAATATATAACTGACATCAGATTAAAAACTTCTTCATAAGATCACTACCACCATAGCACATGAGGACAAATGCAAAAGTTATATTAAATAGATGCATGCATATACTATAATGGAGGATGAATATCCAGTGTCTATACAATTTCCTCATATTAATCAACTGAAAAACACGATATTGATTACCGAACAACCACTGAGTGACCAATCAAATTAGAGCTTAAATATATATGAACAGAAATGAATGTGGCTGTGAGTTGGTGACGTAATATATATATGACACTGACGGCTGACGTGTAAATTAAAGATGAAGGCATATCCGCTCGGCGGCACAGCACAAAATCGCACTGGGACAACACCCATAGGTGGATAATAGTCCCGGGTAGTCTGTTTTATAAGCGATGATTTCATTTAATTGATGTGATTGAATGAAAACCTTTCTGTTCTTGTAACTTAGCACACAAATGTTGCACTTTTACAACTGCAAAAATAGAAAATACCACGGCTTTGAAAACAGAATACCCAGGTTTTGTGGATAAGGGTGTATGTCGGTGACATAGTAATTAAGTTTAATCCACAAAATTAACGACTGAAAAACAAAGGAGGTTGACGACTTTAACAGACTGTTTCCGCAAACCTTTACTCCAAACGCTAGTATCTTGAGGACACACTCGACGGTGAAAAGAACCGTGAATACGATATTTATTGATATTAGAACCCTTTCGTATCGAGTTGAAGCCGCTGTTAAATCAACATCGTTTCCCTGTGTACCATCAAATTGGCTTTGGTTAGTGAACTGAAAATCAAGCAGTTTAGAAAACAAGCAAAGATTAAACCTCTTTCCATATCACACATCGTTCTATCTGAAATCAGCTCGATTTGAATCTGCACGTGGGAGGGTTTTTTTCGTCTCCAAAACTGATTAACTGTTTTTCCATTTTGTTTATTTCCTTGCAGGTTTGAATTCAACTTTAAGGAGGAATCACATATATTCAATAAGTTACAAAAGATGGAAGATATGGGTATTAAGATCAAAATCATTAGTGTGCTGATTTCAAACAGAAAATTAAAGGGAGACAACTTCAATAAGAAATACTACGTACATACATGTATATCCTTATCAGATTAATTGGATAGACTAGAGTCATCTCCCTTTATGAGTCATCATTCAGTATTAGGTATGTATTTGGACAATGCAATAAGTTGTGCTACGTTTTTGTAAGATCTAATGTCGTGCAACAAGGCAGGCCCAAGTCTCCATATCACCTAGCAACCAACGTCATGGCAACAGAAATTTGTATACGAGAGTTAGGCACAATGGCATGAATAATTATATACTTGCATAAAAAATTGCATTGACACATTTTCTTTTTCTTTACTAAATAATGTACCTGCACACTTTGTCATATTTTTTATGTAAGTATAAATGCTTAAGTAATTAAAAATCATAGCTCCACATTCTGAATTTGTTTCCATGACAATGGTATATAGTTACTTGGTGAATGAGTATCATACACTAGAAATACCCAGATCCAAAGATTCAGTGACATCTACATTTCTATTCATATCAGGGCAATGAAAATTCATTCCTTTTCATACACAAAGGTGTGTTTATCATTCCTATCTTTAAAAAAACATATGCTTAAAAACCGTTAGTCGCAACGCACTTGATTACTTAAATCAAGAAAACAAAAGTATCCAAAAAATAAACGAACCAAAATAGTAATTTAAATTTCAAATTGATAATGGAAAAATATTTTAATGCTTAAATGAATTTTCAAACAAACCCTTGATACAAGTTGGTGATGGATATGAAAAGTACACAAAATAAATGAAAACCCCATGACCTATAACTTTGCTAGCTTACCCTGCCAAACCCTATAAGCTTGAGAGTACATTCTATGGTGAACATTACTGTAAAACCACTATTTAGGTATTTCAAGATCATCTTGTAGTCTTCTGGCTGCTGAAAATACTGGATGGCAAGGAGAGAAGATGTCGTCAAAGTAACAACAAAATAAAACGTTGTCATGGCAACAGAATATAAAATATAACCTTTTATTCTTGGTAAAATACTGAAGGTGGTGAATGTTTTCATTGGTGCGAAATATTTCCCCTTAAACAGTTACAAATTCGTTCATGAAACATAATTCCAATCTGATTCTATAACAAAACTTTATTACTAAGATTGTGAGTTTTGTTATAAATTGATATTTCTAAGTATTTTCCATCTGTTCTTTTTGAAAAATACATTACCACTTTCAACCATAATCTATGTTCTAAGAGGAAAATATTGTAAAATAATAAAACAGTGTTAAAAAGGCCAAAACTTAAATGCCTACACTCAGCTTATTTGTTCATTGAAATGTCTCTGTTCTCAAAATGGGATTGAAATATCATTTAGTCTATTTGCTGCATTTGGATGAAACAATTTTCAAGCAAGATATTTTGAGATTATGAATTATTCACATTTTCATTCTGCAATTTCAAGATACATAATAACCCCCATTTAATTTGATAAAGGAAAATTACAAAATTAAATAAAGCAAATCGAACGTTTTCATGAAACAAGTAATGATAAAATTAAGATGTAAACCTATAAGTGATTACATTTCTTTTAAAGCAAATTTATATGGTACATTTAAATAAACAATATTGATAATTGTAATGTGTAATACATAACGAAATGGAGGTACCATCCAGCCCTTTTTACAGATAAATTATGCTATTATCTCACGTAATGAATATTGCATAAGACACATATAATAACACAAAGAAAATGTATATGCTTACCTTCATCATCAGAACTATTGTATTTAGTGTGATAAGTGTCATGACAAAATATTCAAATTTTTGGGAGACGACCAGGCGCCAGACTCGATATTTGGCCGTCCCCTTCTTAGGCATATAGCGACTGGTTGGGCGCGCATTAATTGCGTAGTCTATGCATTGTTTCTGAAATGAAAAAAAATGGTATCATTGTCTGAAGTACATTTGTGAAATTCACACAATGTTGAAGAGCATGCATATCACTGACCTGTCTAAACGGGAATTCTTGCTCATAATGAAACCAATTGTATTTGTATCTTCTGACTACAAATTTTCTATCAAAAATCAAAATTTCAAACAAATTTGATCCTATGGTAAATCAATTGATTCCAGTTGCATTCAAAAGCTAAAAAATCTGAAAATTTTACATTTATAACGATATAAAAAAATCAGAATTACTACAATGAACAGTTTTTCCCCTAAATGTTGAAATGAATGAATTGAAATTATATATAAAATCATTGAATGAAATATAGGCAATGAAGATGGAAACATTTTATTTCAAAATTTGTTCAGAGGGATTTTACTTTCAAGAATGAAAATGCAATAACAATTTGATGCCATTTTAAGATCAAAGTACAAAATATTGAAACTGAGGCAGATAGGAATATAATTAAGTGTGACAGAGCCCAATGTATTTAATAAATTACAAATACACTATTTAATACAGTGTTTGTTGATGATACCAAGAGCATGTTTTCGGTAATATTTAAATCATTTTAATTCTGGGATAAAAAAACGATGCTAACATAGGGTTAAAGGTATACAAGAAAATCACCTGATTTTTGTCCAGGTCCTGGTCTCCTAGGTCACTTTCTCCCTGCTCTTGGAATGTAATGATGATTAAGGCCACAAATATGTTCACAAAGAAGAATGGAAAGACAACGAAGAAAAACACATAGAAGATGGCCATCTCCATACGGTAGCCAGGCTTTGGCCCTCTGTCCTCAACTGTCGAGTCCATTGAGTTCTTTAGCACACTGGTAGATAGTAAACAGCATTTTTTGAAACAGTTGATCAATAGATTATACCATTGTCATCAAATGTCACAATATGTCGGCCTTCAGACCTTAAGCACTTAATTTGATTATCTTTTTTTATTTTTTTTTTAAAGCAAGATCAACGTAACGTAAAGTCACTATTGACCGTCGTCCTTGCAGAAGGCGTGGTTCTTCAGAAACCGCAAATTGGATGTAGCTTAAATTCACTGTGACTTTGGGTTAGGAAGCAAAAAACTGGGACAGTGAATGACAATTATGTTTTGTTTTTCCCTATCGAAAGCCTTTTTGTGTACATGTATCATGTTATTTCTTTTCTTTTTCTTTTACATTGTAGTCAATCTTTTATTATTTACAGATGCTAATTGATTTTTTTTCTTTGAAAATGCATGATATTTACGGGATAACAATTATGCTATCTTTGTTCTGAATATTAGATCGAAGAACACATTCTTGCACTTACTCGGGCCAGCCTTCCCCTGTAGTGACGGTGAATAGCGTCAACATCGCAAACACTATGTTGTCGTAGTGGAAGTCCTGCCGTCGCCACTCGCGATCTTTGACTACGGGTGAATCTGCACCTTCCTCATAAGAGAAGTATTGACCTCTGAAGAGTTTCAGAAAAAAATTGAAGGATTAAATTCAAGTTTACTCAAACACTTGTTAATCTTATTGAAGTAGATATGTCACAAATATAAAACGATCGAAAATCTTTCGAAACATATATCATACAAAATATTGATGATCACTCTGAGACATACAATATAAAATAAAGATAGTTTTGACCAGTTAAAAAAATGAAAACATAACTTTGTTTTGATTGAATGAAAGTTATTGAAATTTTCTATATGCAACCAAATTGCATTCAAAGCAATAGACAAATGTAGTAATGGGATATAGGTGCCGGTATACAGGATCCAAAAACACTGACACTGAAAAACATCTACAAAAGTTTGGGAAAGCATTATTTTCAATTTCCCACAATTATTTGAGGAACACAACATTAACAACATATTTGAAAGGATTAATTCTTTGGTAGCAGGCCATTATACTTTTGGTATATTGTGACACATACTGGCATTCTTTTTTAGTCTCCTTAGACTCGTCGGTACAGAAGAAGAATTTTCCTTTGAACAACTGGACTGCTATGACGGCAAAGATGAACTGGAATAGCATGTACACGATAAGAATGTTTGACACGTTCTTCAAGGAATTCACCACGCAGTCGAACACCGCCTGAAAGGATATAAAAACGTATTCATTACATCCGTAGCAAAGCTTAGATACAGATTTCTTTATTACACACTAAGGCTGTTATTATGCAGTGTAAAAACACGATCAGATGAATTCTAAATATTAAAATGTGCAATTTTAATCTTACATTTTTCCAATAGAACTTTTTGCATTTAAGTATGATATGACAAAGTTGTTTTTTTCCATTTGACTTGATTGAAACAGGTTGGAGCTTGTTTCATACACATGTACTGGGAACTGGAAACAAATATTTTGTAATGTTCAAATCTACTGAAATATGAGTGCATGTTGAATGCCATGTGTAATACGCAGAGCGGTACATGCGATACCTTCAAATAGTCAAATGAATGATACAGGGGTTCACTAATAAGAAGGACTGCCCGATGCAAAATTATTGTAAAATGTTACTCGACAGTCAGACATGTTCTTGGCAGAAACCACTCGCCCAAACTCTTTTCTAGTTGCTATGGGAACGAGCGAGTGGATTTTTCAAACAGTCAAATGACTGATACAGGGGTTCACTAATAAGAAGGATTGTCCGATGTAAATCCAGGTTTGAAACAAAATTATTGTAAAATGTTACTCGCCAGTCAGACATGCTCTTGGCAGAAACCACTCGCCCAAACTCTTTTCTAGTTGCTATGGGAACGAGCGAATCCTGAGTGTACAATACCTACCTTCAGCTTCGGTACCCTGTTGATCGTTTTGAGAGGACGAAGCACTCGGAGCACCCTCAGAGATTTGATGGTATTAAGGTTTTTACTCGCACCATCACTGTGAACAGATATAAAATTACGCTCGTCAAACCGATCATCAGGAAAAAATTGTCGGAATGGAACTGTGCAAGCAAGGGAAGACACAAAAAGCAAAGAAGTTTAAACAGGTGGGTAAAAAGAATTCAATACTTAGTGTAGGACCAAAGTAGGTGTGCTAAGGGGATACTCATTTAAGGGTATATCTACCTTACTTTACATGCATTTTCTTTCCTTAGAGTTCTATTGAGGATAACGTGCTACCTTACACAAACATGTACAATAACCACTGAAAATACAAAGTAAGTAAGCACCTATCTAAAGTAAGTATTTATATACATATGACAATTACAACCGCCTCCTTTCCAAAAGATTTCCGCCCTAAGATGCATAAAAAATATTTTTTGCAAATATAAAGAAAAATTTGTGAATTTTACAACAATGCAAGCATTGAAAATTCTGAACTGTTATGTTTTGGTTTATTTAACAATAAATCAGGGAGATAATTCTTACACAAATCACATGTTTAATATGTAAGGTAGCATATAAACTTAAAGAAAAAATATGTGAAAGAATGATTATAACTATCAAGAGATGAATGGATATTTATTATAACAGGTTGTGAAAGTTCTGTAAGTGTGATACTTGTTAAAAGAGAAAGACAAGAAATATGTACGAGTTGCTGAGGAACACGGGAAACTTAATAAATGTGCATGACTGTCTGAAGTAACTTGAAAGGGTGATAGAAAAGATTTAAGTGTGGATGGACAAATAATTAATATGTGCTCCGAGGAAAAGGTTAGAAGTAAACATCTGAAATCAGTTTGTCATATTCTCAATTTGATCACGAAATAATTCGGCTTTACTGAAAAGGATCTCTGTCAGCCTAAGATGCAAATTTACTGAAAACACTCTTGGTGTGCTATTCAATATTTATAATAAAAAAAATGCAAGAAGTGGAGATTTAAAGATTGTTTATATAAAGACTTTTTTTTCAATTGTGTAATCAAATTTAGAAAAAATCAATTGAGCAAATGTTTCCCTGATATTTATAAATACAAATCGTTCTTAATCTGAATATGCTCTTTTTTAATGTAATAAATACATACAAAATGCATCTCTTAACAAAATTGATAGATTCCTTTAGTTAATCAAATGAGAATATGTCTGATATCAAGATCAAGATTATTTGAATTACATCTGAAAAACTATAGCATTTTATATGTGACTGCAATTATAAAATTTGTTCTTTTTTTCTTTTGGTATACAAAATATAGCAATATGTTGTTTTTTGAAAGTAATCTTCAAAAATATGTAAATCAGTTTGAAAAAAATAAGATGATGATGAGGAGGATGAGGAGGAGGATGATGATGATGATGATGATGATGGACAATTATTTTCACAATAGTGAAACACATAACCAAAACATGGACATATACACCCGGGCAGATACACTCAAGATTACAGTTCATAAAATCCGTGTTTAAATAGTTGACACTGATGTCGACAGATGGATGTGTTGACACACGTTGCAACTTGCCCCATATTCTGTTTAGTATAAAATTTCATCTTAGACCAAGTACACTGTTTAAATTACACTTCGGAATATTTATACCTAATACTGTGACACAACTACCTCGCTTTCAACAGAGTTTCACACCTAACGTTATTTGCTATTTTACTGCATCACTGTTAAAACACAGCAATACAATTTGATGGGGATAACTCTAATGATATAGATGTTAAACAAAAGAGTAACTGACTGATTAGGATATAGAAGCATTTGAAATGCATTTTTCAGGAAGATAATTTAATTTATGTACAATAATAAAAACGGTGTTTTCACTAAACGTCTTGTGCAAAATTGTTCATGAGCATAAATATCCATACAAGCAGACTCTATTAAGACCCTAGTCGAGTCTAGCTATGGGACAAGCAACACTAATGATATTGTATAACGTGACGATCATGTCATATGACAGGCGGATAAAGCGTGTACACAACCAGGGCAAGGTCAGGGTGGATTTGTATCTTGTCGAACGAGCTATATTTATGAATGGATTTATATTGTATATAACTATTCGTTTTTGTTTTCAATTTCCTTTTGATAATTTTTTTTTCGCATTACCAGTATTCCTAATAAATTATTCCTTTTTCATTATCATATCTATGCAATATGTGCAGTTACAATTTTGAGCTAAAACGCTGCAATTCTTTGATATCTTCTATTTGTTTCTACATATTCGATATAACAAAATCCAGAAAACAAAATGGAAAATATTTTTACCATTGAAAATCATGTTACACAAGAAAAAATATTGCAATTAGTAATTTGAGTAGCCTCTTTATCAGTAATATAATACACCATGAAAGGAAGAAAATCTGAAAAAAAGAATTCAAACTTAAATGCACTTTAGGAATCAAGAGACCTGGTATGGATATCATCGATCAACGCCATTGGCTACCCAGTCATACAACAACAGATCAATCATCTTAGCCAGATACTAACCAACTCCATAGAGTAAATAGACAACTTCTCAGATATACAACTACACGACAAGGAAGTATAGCGACACTCTCCATTGACCTTATACCACAATACATATATATAAGCCAGGTCAACACTTCCAATAAAGGGCACTTTTAGCGAAGTTCATACACATTCTGATCTGTTGATACATGTACATATTTAAGGTGGCTTTTAAAAGGAAGTACTACAAATGCATATTCTGCTTTATATTCAAGCAGTTTCTCATCCACATTGAAATGTAGCCAAATTCCCGTTAATTACCAAGAAATGTGATTTTTTATACATACGATTAACCATGCTAAATCGACGTTAATCACCTGATCTGCTACGCCATGCATTAGTGATAATGCAAAGAATATAGGTTTAAAATGTCTGTGTGCGTGAGATATGATATTGTGTGTATTGAGATACGGTGGTACAGCATGTCTGGTGACTTAGAGTGATAAAGATACAAAAGGTGACAACAATTGCAGGATATGTGGTTGATATGACATCATTATAACAATGATGATGTCATGATAATAATAATGGCATCATCAGAGTACCATATTGATCACAAAATCACCGAACAAAAGAAATCCATAAAAATATTTTCTCCAAAACTTTCACCTTAATTGACGCTGATGATGGTTTAAGTGATCTTAGTGAGCCAAAAAAGGCTTTAAAAATTTTCGATAAAATTGTCATACATTTAATTTAATTCTGTGATATATTTTTTACTGAACAATAAGGTAAATGGTAATTTTTCTTATAAAAAGATATATCTGATATCACAGACAGAAATATATACTTGTGAAAAAAAACCTAGAAACTACATTTTTGTTATAACACAATCACTTACATAACGGCAATATCATGTACCAATTCAAATCATCTTCTCAACAGTAACAGCCAAACAGTACATCCAATAGTTGTGAAACAATGGCTGTGGGTTTTTTTAATTAAAAATAAATGAACGTAAATCAAATTATTTAAAGGATGTTATACCAAATGGGAGCAAACTTACCCCATACTGAAGCATATCTTCTGTTTTTTGAAATTATGTAATATTGTGTTGAATATTTGCCTATAGGAAAAATTTCGGCATATAAAAAAATATGTATATATACATGTATATGGTTATACATTTTTTTTATCTTTTAAAGATTAAAAAAGCCCGAGGTATTCTTAGTGCTTATTTGTTGTAATTGCATTAAAAACTACTAAATGATAAACCAATAAAAAAGATATTTTGTAAGATATTTGTGGAAAAACTCTTAAATCAGATAGGGAATGGGGCCAAATTTCTATGTATATCATTTATAAAAAGTGAAATCCATGTAAAGTAGCTCAACGTCTTCCTCATTACAAAAGCAATGTTGTCTATGGATGGCAAATGGCTGTTCCTGAAGGAAGTGAAGCCGAATTGTACACGTCAAATATAATATTGATTTCAGTTACACATGGTTTAAAACAAAACCAATATAAAAAAATTAAAAAAATACAATTTTGAATATATTTCCTTTTAAACGTGTTTCACCTTGGTAAATTAGGCAAAAGAGTTCCTCTTGCGAAATACATGAAAGTAATTAAAACACAATGCTAACATTCTAACAGTACAACATGTTTCTGGAACGTTAGTGATCATTGACATCATGCTAGCATATCAATTCTTGAAATTAAAGAGAAGAGAAACCACATTGTCAGTTCCAATGCTAGAAACATCTGTGTTAGCTCTAAACAGCATACAAGTACCGTGATAATGTGATGTCGCCATCGACTACCAAATCTAAACGCCCATAAACCCTTAACCCAGTGACAATTAGAGGTCACATGCTCAAAATGTTGTAGAAATATTATAATCCGTGATGGCATCATACCAAATTACAATTTGTGATAGTATCATACGTAAATTACAATTTGTGATATCATCATACTAAATTAAGCAACTGAATAATGCCTTACATATAATTTGTATTTGTTTCTCATGACACTTTCACTGTAGATTTTAATGACAATCAAATGCTTATACAAATATCAAATTGATATTGATGTCCACATAATGATGCTAATTTCGTATGAACAAAATGTTTTTTAATCAATTACGCTTAAAGTAATGACATTTATTCCGTATATTGATTGCAGTTGCTTCAATTTTGAATGAGACTATTTTGTTTCCGTGTGATTTTGATAAGGGAAAAAAATTGTTGAATTAATGAACGTTGATCTATTATTGTTTGATACCACACGTATCCATTCAACACTTCACGAAGAAACGTCAAAACTGCTATGTCACTGAAACGTTAAACAGTGAGCCTCTAAGACGTATCAAATCACCATCCATTAAATAACCTTGCAAACGATACTTCTTTTAAAATAATATGCTCATATAAAGTTATTTAAGATTAACCCCAACTAAGTAACAATCTTTTATGTGAAGCACTGTATTAACCATTCCATAAGCCCCCTTCTCTGATTAAGTGTAAATTCCTACTTCCAAGCCCCCTTAATAACAAACCACTTCTATGCCACCCTTTTTACACAAAGCAAAGATAACAGATCAATAAACAATGCCTTCCCGTAAAATGTACCTAAAAGACCATTTTGATATATTCCACCTAACAGATGATTGACAATGTTTCTTTAATGAAGGATTATCATAATTACTGTTTCAAAGTGCAATTAGCATTAGTAATTAACTGTGGCAACACATGGCACATTTAACATATATCTTGTAAATTTCACATTGCAGCTTAACAACTTCAATATTTTCTGCAAAATATCATTAAAAAATTGCATATTATATTAATGCATAATGCTCTTCACTAAAAGTTTCAAAATAAGTTTAAAAAAAAGATATCTACATGTACATCTATTTAGAGGTAAGCATTATATATAAATATATTTTGTATCTTGATGTTAAAACTACGGTGCATGTGCTGTTTTGGCATTATGCTATCTTCCTAGAAAATATTTCACAAATTATTATTCGAATCAATGCGGTGAAAAAGTGTTGAAAAAATCTACCTTTAGAGAAAGAAATTGTCATGCAGAGAAAATATATATTCTATTACCCAGTGCTTGTAAGCAAAGAAGAAATGATACGATGGTTACAAGGAGAAAATATATCAAACAAGCTTGGTCACCAGTCCAGTAGTTAAGACAAGCTTAACAATTGATTAAGTTTGATTTTGCTTCAACAATTAAAGTTCACACAATATTATTTGATATATGACTGTTTTCTTTTATATCAAAACTAGCAGACTCTTTCAATGAACCTTTTAACAACCAAGCACACATATTTATGACATCAAGTGATTTTCTCATATGTTAAATGGTCGTCCCATTTGAATTTTTAACATGTAACTTGCAAATATTAAAGTATGAAGAGTTGACTTAAATCGAATTATTCTAATACAAATACAAATAAACTAGACTATGTGATTTAATTTTTAGTTACAAACCTGTCGATAAAACCGCTATTGGAATTCATTACAAAAAAGCTGCTAATAATCGAAAAAGGAAGACAAAATATGTTGCAATTTAACAAAATTGTGTCCGTAGAAAATTAACATGCTTTTTCATTAAATTGGAAAAGAAACAAATGACAAGGTTTTGATGGGGTTTTCTTTTCATTAAATTGGAAAAGAAACAAATGACAAGGTTTTGATGGGGTTTTCTTAAGTAAGTGACTCGCGTAAGAAATAATTTTAAGCATATATAAAGTTAAGAAAAGGTAACCTATGGGTTTTATTATTATATCGACAAAAATTTCAATATTCTTGTTCCTATTTTCTTCATTTTATGGTAGCTTCGAGTACTTCGAGTGCTTCAACGGAGTAAGATTATATAAAGGTCTGTGCTTCAATAAGGCTGTTTCCACATGATCTTTTTGCAAGAAATAGCTTCAGGTGTATTCAAAGCACCGAAAATGTCCACCATTTCTAGGTTAATTCATTATCTTCTCCTCTACATGCAAACTCAGTTTTTCTTTAATTATCGTTATTCAAATTAAAAATTCACATTCTTTGAATATTTGTTTTTTATATTATTTTATGCCGTTCATTTCGTCCTTTTAAATGGTATGGATATCAAAAATCTTATTAATATTACTGTTAAAGTATATAATTATTAATGTTTGAGAATTTGAGTGCAAATGCAGTAAGTGTTCATTCTAACAAATGAAGTGAAAATATAATTTCCATGCAGTATATATTTTTCATGTGTTTATCTGATGTATACACCGGTGTTTATATATAAAACCACAGGACGAACAGTATAATAATCCGCTCACAACATTTAATTAGTAAAATTAACAGAAATTTGTTCTTTTAAGCAAATTACATTTATAATGCTGACAATATAAAAACAGTTGAATTACCAATTTATCTCTGCATGAAATATGTCTGATATCAATAACGCTCTTGTGAGTATTTAGGGCCTGTTGAAGGCTCTTCTGCTTAAATAATATTCTAAATCCTTTTTTCTTTTTTAAATCTGATATTTTCAAAATTTGAATTTCTCTGCAGATGGAGAATAAATATTTGTTATATATTATAGAGAATATTTCCGCTATATCCACACAAACTATTTAGCACTTGCTGAGTAGACAAGTGCATTTTATAGCTGCTGATGTTGTGTTCTATGAAATGATCCCTTATTTCATGAAATTATCATTATATTTTTACTATAGAAATGGTACAGGTTTACAGAAATTTAAATGGAAACCTTTGAGTACCTTCATAACGTCCACTTACAAAAAAAATCTGATTCCTCAAAAAAAACGAATTAACTCCTCACGAGTCATTCAAAATAATCGCAATTTCAAAAAAAAAGGAAGAATCTTTTTATCTATTAGCGCTTACGAAGACTTCCGAAAAATTATAAGATATTCAATAGTTAGTTACAAAAAAATTACAAATTTCAACGGTTTTAGAGGTTTTAAGGCAAAGTCTACTTTTTCAGACTTTTATTTGCCACAATCTTTTATTAAGTTTTTCATCGGAGAGCAACGAGTTTATTTTCTATCTCAGATTAAAAATGTTTTCATTTTATTTTAATAAAACTATTTTAACATAGACCTAAATGTCTTCAAAAATTGACGATATATAAGGAGTCATTGCGTAACAAAGGTACCAGTCGGTCCTGAAACGTTGCGACACGTTTATTATGTACTTGTCTGATTAGTGATATGACCTTGGTTCCCTTGCCTTGAATTTAAACCTTGAAATTTAAATGATCTCTAAAATGAAAATTATATACCTGGTATAAATGTTTTTAGTAAAAGAAGTTGATGATTTGGTGTGGTTTTGCCTATAAAAAGTCACCGAGCAGTCAATTATTTGATATTATATATTCTCAGATTGTCTGATCCCCTTTACATCAACAATATTTTTTACAACCTTTTTTAATATATTACATTCTATAGCTTTTTTAGTTACATATTCTTATAATATCACTCAAGCTTTTCGTATCCAGAAAATGAGAAATTGTGTTACAAGATTGTGCAGAACAACGGAGAGATCAAGAAAGACAACTCGGTATCACTGTTATACAGAGGGGAGTAAAGAATGGTGGAAACAAGACAAAAAATGGGACGATCTTGGCACACATGGTTAATAATTTGTATTACTCCATTCCTTACTTATAACTCACGGATAGTTTAACAATTTTTTCGCATAAATAGCAGTAAATGCTGTTGATCTCTTCATGTATTTATTCCATTAAAGAAGCAAAAATTGATGATGAACAAATCAGAGAAAAATATGTTCAGACAATATTACGCATTCATCAAATCATGAACTTGTTTGAATGCACACCCTCACAAAGATTACCTGATCAACACTATTCTTATTTGTTTCAGTGGACAAATATAGTATTAATATAATTTTAAATACTACCATTTCTGCTACACTTAATGCATTATTATATCAAGTGCTGAACTCATGACAAAAATAACCCTTAATAAAGTTTTGCAAGGTCATCGCCAGTAAATATGCAATGGGCATCTATTATAAAAGATAATTAGAAAGCATAAAATTAGGTCTAAATTTAAGGAAGTAGAAACAAAAAAGGATACTGAAAAATGGATAAACATCATGCTGACGAGAATGGAATAAAAGTTTTACTGAAGGAAACTAGAAAGGAAAAAACAGCTCTCGGGATCATATGTTTTTCTCATACTTGAAAATTGAGAGAGAAAAAAGGCAAAACAAAAGGTTTTTTCCTTGTGGATTTCCTTCCCCATTAATGTATGCAACTGCGCTAAACCCTTGCAATATTTTAAAGGAAATTATAATTATTTAAATATTTATATAATATTTACCATTTTTAAAATATTTAGTCATTTTTAACAGTTTTATTTTACATATAATTAAAAACCTCATTTAAAGAAATGATTTTTGCTCTTTTCTTTTATGTATCTATTTTTCTTCTTTTTTTCCTCATTTATTTATGTATTTATTTATTTTTATTTTTTTCATTTTCTGTTTATTTTGGAGGGAGAAGGGATCAAGTTTTGTCCTACATACTACCTGTTATACTATTATGCAAAAAAGTGGATGTTTAAAGAAATTTTAAGCATTCAAGTGCATAACATTGACAAGATATGACAAAGACATGCAAATGATATTTATTGTAGGGCTGAATTTTGAAAAAAACAAATTTGCTTGATTGATAATTTAATTAAAGTGATTTCAGTTAATATTTTTGACATTAAAAAGGTAAACATTCAGGTAAGATTTAAACAGTTCTGAGACATACAGATAATTTAATTAATATAGTGTATTCTCATTAACAAAAGAATTTCGCCAGAAAAAAAACTTGTTGAATGATTTCAAGTTAAATAAATCTTGCAAACAAATGCATTTCTTATCTACAAAACTATTTCGCAGGAGAAAAAAAATGCTTAATAAATTTTACTATGGATTGTTATAAAAGAAATTTTGTACATGTTTCAAGTAGACTTTTTGAATGCAATAAATAACAAAAAAGAAGTGATAAACAGGCTAGTGTGATCCAGTCAGACGACCTGGTGTTCAAAATTAAGGAAAGGTTCGTGGCCATATTGACGTTGTACTCGGGAACTGGCAGCTCTTCTCTACAGACTTACCTAAGTGGGTTTGCATTACTATGGAGACGAGATGGTAAATACAATATGTTAATAAAGGTTGTTTCTATAGAGACGAGATGGTAAACACAATATGTTAATACAAATGTTGTTTCTATGAAGATAGGAAAGTAAATACAATCTGTTAATAAAGTTTGTTTCTATGGAGACAAGTAGGTAAACACAACATGTTAATGACGGTAGTTGTTTCTATGGAGACGAGATGGTAAATAGAATGTTTTTGAAAAACATTCTATATTGTAAAGAATAATTGGATTTGTTTATGAAGGTTGTAATTTCAATGACAACGAATTGGTAAATGCAGGTAGTCATTTCTATGGTTATTAATTTGTAAACAGAATAAGTTAAAAAAGAAAGGCTGTCAGCGTCATTTCTACGGAAATTAATTGGTTAATAAAAGTTGTTATGAATGATTCGAGTTGGTAAACACATTTATGTTAGTACATGTTGTTGTATTCATGGAGAAGAATTTGTGAACCTATTACTTTAATGAAGGTTCTCGTTACCACGGAAACGAATTCATATTTACAATATTTTATAAAATGATGATGAAACCTTGGAGACAATTGGTTAACATAATGTTTGTTTACTTATGTTACGAATGAAACTTTAAAACAAAAAAAAACTATTTCTTACTTCACAGCCAAAACAAGCACCTAACCAGTTCGGTGTGACACAATCTATATTAATCCACAATACAACTAACACAAAGAAAACATATATAATAGATCTGAAATATTCACAATGGTCAAGGGGCAAGATACAACATATAAAGGGGAAAATACAGTTTTATCAGAAGGAAAGAAAGCCAAAG
Source organism: Chlamys rubida (assembly GCA_032359455.1). NCBI lineage: Eukaryota > Metazoa > Mollusca > Bivalvia > Pectinida > Pectinidae > Chlamys > Chlamys rubida. Next base: position 31,969 of record JAUMHH010164454.1, on the reverse strand, counting down.
TAAGCACAAAAGCCGCATTAAGAAAAAACAGGTTTCTTCACGGGTACACACTTCATTTTAATTCAAAAGAAAAATACTTTTTATCTTATTTTCCTAACAAATCTGCCGAATATAATATTATATTGATATAAATTAAAGAGTCTTTCGCCGATGAGTACTAATACTAATCAGAAGATGAAACATAACGGATTAAATACATTTAAAAATCTCCCCGGTAACAATCTAGAATACATACAGTACTACGATTATGAAAAATAAATCCTGAAATATGATGCTTTATTATCAAACTAAAATAATATATGTTTAATATCATTCGAAAAAATCTACTTAACTTTTGACCTATGACAAATTTTAATACATCAATATATGCTGTTTCGTTTCGTATCATATATGACATGAAGAACGGTAGGTAGATCGTAAATGTCTTTCCCTTACGATTCTTTTTTTTTGCACGAAAATAACAATATATAAAATACCATGAAGTATTTATTGTGAAATCAAGTATCTGGAGTATTTCAGTAAAACATCTACCCAAACACAGGACTTTTGTGTTATTATTTTTCTTACCACCCACAGGACTTAATTAATAATTTGCGCTGAAATAACAGGCAAAGAACTCATACACAGAAAAGAAAATATTTTGGAGTCCAGGTGTCAGGTAGATTTTTTTACGAGAACAACCCTTCAGTGAATGCGTATTAATGTATCGTTTTTAATGACATACACAATAATGGAAACAAGTTTTCATCCTTTCACCCTGTCAAACATAATGGACTCATCCAGATCAATGCATGGTTAAGAGTTATAAAGTACAAAGAGGTGAAACGGTTTATGTCCTTGTGAATAAGTACAAATATAGTCCGCAAAATTAAATATGCAACAAATAACCTTCAGTCCCATTGGTAATAACTCAAATGAAATATTTTGCAAACTTTAAAGTTTTTCATTCCATAATCAGACAAAGAAATCAGAGTAAGAAGCCCTCCACCGTCAGAACATGTAAAACTACAAACCGGGATATGACAAACAAAAACATCAATAAAATTTACCAAAAATAGCCAGAAATAGTTTGAAAATATGTATTTGGGGGGGTGGGGGGTTGTTAGGAGAAATGTTGATTTGGTATTGTAGCTGAATGCATGTTAATTAATTGTTATGCCGCGCGTGGGTTATTGAATAATCAGTATTGGAGTATATGGTATGTGGAGTTATCACGACAAGCAAAAGCAGTTGCATCAGCAAATAATACGCCAGGTGATGAACAACCAATAGCCCCACAGAAAACAAATTACTCTGCAAACTTATCAGCTTATCAAAATACCATTTTGTATGTTATATTTTTCTCGAGTATAGGATTCATTTGAATGTATGTGTTGGCATACCACCTCAATCATCAGATTTAAGTTCTAACATGTGAGATTACGGGGCTTCATGTGTACTATTAATTTATTATAATAAAGTACTCTCAAACTTTTTAAAGCTATATAGAAAAACGTTTTTAAGTCACACACTGGTAAAGTTATAACTTGCAATTCACTATTGACATACAACCTGAGGCTAAAATATATTTGCCTCTAGACATTTCCCTGGCCCAAATAAATATATAACAATTTACATCTTTGAAATCAAAATATTTGATATCATTATTATTTTGGTAAATTTCCTTTTATTTGAAAATAATGCAAGATATCAGGAAATAGGTTGAACTGTTTTTCCTTGAACCGACCTACCTACTTATAAAGAATTTATGGAGATTCAGTTAGGGACATTCAAGCAGCACTTTAAGCATGGCTTGTTACGTAGGCATCTCCTTATCGTATTTATCGTCATTATCCATTCAATTGACCTCTAAGTTACTTCTTCTAATATCCATGTATATATATTTACTGTTTATTACACACACAGAATAAGTCAGAAAATGATACGTACGAAAAATTGAAGGCAACGAGGGCACATATAACCACAGCTGCATCGAGGATGTTCCACAGATCTCTACAGTAGGACCCCGGATGTAGGATCACTCCCAGATCTATCACCTAGGTAAACAAAGGAATTTCAACGTTAGGAATCAGGAATCAGAGAGTTATGATTTGAAGTTTTCATAAAAATATTGAAACTTATCAAAAACCAGCATAACATTACTCTGGACAAATTATCTTCGTTAGACTCTACAATTCGATGTTCATTCTGGATTTATTGCTAATTTACATGAAAGACTGATGCAGCCAAATCATATATGTTAATCCGGAAAATTAGTACAAGGTCACGCCAAATTACAAAAAACCGATGAAAATAACAATCGTATGATAACGATGTTTTATACAAAACCACATATACTGAACCATCAAAAATAGAAAACTAACAGTATCAAGTAACATGCAGATGTTTAAACGGAAAACTGAAGTATTGTGAATGTACATCAACAGTTCCGGGATTGTGTTTGATGTTAAGACCAAAAACAACAAAAAAAGGTATAACAATTGTTTGTAAATGTTAGAACGAACCTTTAGGATCATTTCTATGGTGAATACGGCTGTAAAAACATAATCGAAGTACTCCAGGATGCTGTTGTGGGTCGACTTCTCTCTCACGGGATCCTCTGTAGCCAAGGCAATACTACTGGCACTTATCACAATCATGATAAACAAGTCAAAGTAACGGAGGTTCACGACAAAATGACAGAATCGGCGAATTCTGAAAATAAAAGTTTGTAAACTATATTCTACAGTCACTTTATCTTTATCTTTACATTGCACAATTACGTCTGCCACTTCAACTACGTTTTTTTTTTCAATAGGATATCCATTAAGTATCTAAATAGTTTTCAATGAATGATGATGAAAGCTTTTATCATTCAAGTTTAAACAAGGGCAACAACTCTGTTGATATAACAATATCCAAAATAACAAAATTTCAATTATAAAATATGATTGATAGACACGTTTATCCTCACCATTTTTTTCATGGCTAAATTATTAAAAGAAATTGGATAATTGACAATTGTTTAAAGTCACTTCAGTTAATATTTTTCAAATTAAAAAGGTAAATATCCCGGTAATATTAAATCAGTCCCGAGACATACAAATAATTTAATCAATATACTTTTCTCATTAACAAAAGAATTTTGCCAAAACAAAAATCGATTAATTATTTGATTTTTTTCTACAATCACCAAATTTTGTCTGACCTACCGTAGCCTAAGGTCACCATCTACAGTTTGTCTAACCCCAGCTGTTATGTTTATGGGTTTTCGTCTACATAAATTTGACAATCTCCTACAATCCGGACCTCCACCTTTACAATAACTGATGACTTTACTCATTCACCCCTGAAGACACATTTGAACTCTTCCAAATAAAAGGTTGGCATAGTTCATTATGAAATTTCAGGGGTGAATGACTTGATATCCCACGATTTACACAATACTCACGGGTTTGTTGGACCGAAGATGAACATGGAGCTGTAAGGTAACATTGGTTTAGGACCACCAAATGAATTTTCCTCCTGCTGCCCAGTGGCAGGTTCCGGAACGTCTTCGCTATCATTACTTCCTACAAAACACATGCAAGAACGAAGCTTCATTCTAAGTCTTCGATAGGGAACCATAATAGAGGTGAATATAGCACAATAAATAACTATCTCGTGGGGATATAGCACAATAAATAGCTATCTCATGGGGATATAGCACAATAAATAACTACCTCATGGGGATATAGCACAATAAATAACTATCTCATGGGGATATAGCACAATAAATAACTATCTCATGGGGATATAGCGCAATTAAATAACTATCTCATGGGGATATAGCACGATTAAATATATTCTATATACGGTTTCCACATAGAAAAATTCTGTCTTTAAAAGTACACGAAATGGAGTTTAATCTTATATGAATATCGATATAAGCTTTTGTTGAAAAATTATATAACTGGGAAAGTTTTTAAACAAACTAAGTTTAAAAGTAGTTTCCCTGATAGAGACTTGGCATGGAAAAGTTAACATCTTTTTTTCATGAAGATGAACTTTAAGAAAAGGATAGAAAAGCTTTTGAAACAGTTGAATTTATCTGCCACATATAAAAAGGTACAACTATTAAAAGCTTTTGCCTCTTCTTGCTAAAAATTAATTATTTAAGTAAGAAAAGATCAAATATCTTAACAGACTTTTTCAGAGGTACCTGCTTAAGATAAAAATAGTCAAAAGAGAAATATATGTATTTGTTTGTATGTTTATAAATAAAAAATAAAACGCATATCTTACAAAATAAATATACTATTTTCTACTATATAATACTAGGAAATATAAGTGCATTATACTTGTATATTGTATATACTATTCTAACTAACTGAAAATTATAATCGAAGATAAATATTATTGTGTATGACAAGATATCTTTAACATTCTGTGAATTAAACTTAGTTTTATTAAGATTGTTTTAAAAATATTTGTGCAATTAATTAAATAAGCACGAGACCATATATTCTGCCATCAAACATGGCCATTTCTATCAAAGATGCAGAGGAAGAATAAAAGTTCAATGTTTGTGATTACGAGTGAAAAAAATATGCACAACCAGTATAAATTCACAGGATGTCCTGATCTATCAAACAGTTATTTCCATTCAAATATGAATCAACCAATATTCATGCACAAAAAAACAGAATGAAAATAAAACAAACAACAGTTGCAAATGTTCAGTTTGATTTCGAAGTGCAGAAGAGTGTCTGCTTTTGTATGTTACTGACTGAATCGGTACCAAAAACCACTGTTGACCTCAGGTACATTGCCTGTGAATTTTCTACCTGTATGCATATCTTAATATGGAACCTGAAACAAATACATTAGTACACAACCATCTACTGAGAGTTGTTATAAAGTAGTTGCCAATCAAAGACTGCCATCCAATATCCAGATATAATTTAAATACGAATTAGCTTAACCTTGAACCTGCATATCTCATGATCTGAATGTATCAAGATATGCTGCTTAAAAATTAAAAATTACATCAATACTTGAATGTCTTGACAAAATATCTTTTAAATTTTCACGAGGCCAAAAATATATATACATTGTACATGTGTTTTAGGGCAATATAATCGATAAACATTGATGCAAAAAGACTTATATATCTTGTAACTATAGAATACTGATAGGTCAGCAAGGTCCCTGCTGTATGCCCGACAGTGTATCTCCCGTATAAGCACCAAGCAAAAGCAAACTTGATCATTTTGGATTTAGGGATATTGATAATATGGCCTTATTGGTGTATGTTATCATGAGGAAAACTGCAGTAATCAAACAAAAGTATCCCACATATGTGTCACCAGTGATTTCAAAGTTTTGAAACCTGGAAAGCAATGGCCTTTCCCGTTTCCGTTTTTAGTAACAGCATTTAAATCACTATTGCACATCTGCATATAATTACAGTGTATCATAATGAGAAATTTTAGAAAGTTTGGCATTCTGTAAGGCCCTTATCTGATGTCTTTTTGACTGTATATTCCCGGTTCTATTTTTAGTAACAGCGACCTTGACCTAGGAATGTTTCAAACCACTATTGCACATCTGCGTATATTCACAATGTATCATCATATTTTCAGAAAATTTGGCCTTCTGGTAGAGCCTTATATGATGTAATTTTGACAGTATATTACAAATTTTCTTTTTAGTAACAGTGACCTTGTCCTTAGGAACTTTTTAAACCCCTTTTGCACCTCTGCACATCACAGTGTATCGCCAAGTGAAATTTCAGAAATTTTGGACATCTGAATCATAAGATTATCTACGGAAACGAAATTGCTGACGGACAGACGAACGGACACAGTGATTATTAAAGGGCACCCGCATTAATGCGGGGCACTAATTATATTTCCGGAGGCTATCTATATTTTGTTATTTTGTTTCCAGAGGCTTCAGAGGTAAGCATGTTTGAAGCTGGCATAATAAATTTCCCTTGGGTTATAAATATAAATAAGATCTTTCTTTCTTTAACAAACAGTAGGTTCATTTTTTTGGGTCTAACCGATTACTTTTTCAAATCATACTTAATTGAAATTCGTTTGAATTGTAATAACCGGATTTGACAGTCGTCATATACCTCATTTTGAACAGCTTCATTTATACTCTTGAAAACATCAAGGTACTCACTATGTCTTTGGTGCATAACAGTTATCTTATTTTGCCTTCAGAATATTTTTAAAACTTTTTTTCAGTGTTGTTTTTAAACAATGCAATGTTTTATTAAACATATGCTCTGTTTGAAATTTAATTTAAATTCTTCTGCAATAACAACAACAGATACACCCATTCAGTGAATGTAGTTTTAAATGTGAGCCAAACAAAATTAAAATGGAAAATGAGTCATCATACATTATAGTGCAGACATAATGATAAATTAAACAGAAATTTCCTGGATCACAGAAACGTCTTCACAGAATAGTGTATCAAGTTAAAATAATACAAAAAAGCACAACTACTTCAAATGTGTCTCCCAATCCAATGGCAGAGAAGATAGAAAAGAAAAATCCCCCAATCGCTCTCAAAGGGGGACAACTATGTACCTCCTTTTTTCATGTCCATTTCTTTCTTTTTCCGTGCTAGAAAATGTTTTTAGAAGAAAAGAAATCATTGTCATAATTTTCTTGAAACTATACTTTAGTTATAGAAACCAATTAATACCAATATATTTTACAGTGCATGCTAAAACATTTTTTTATTCTTTTCTTCACATTGTTCATCAAATATAAGATTGTACACATTATAAGCCAGTCAAAAGAATTTACTTTTTTTCGGTAGAATTTATTTTTCCTTTAGGCCGACATTTAAAGATTCTATATTTCCTAATAATTTCTGTTAATTTTTCGCACATCAGATTTGAAGTTTAAACTACAAAATATGCCACAAGAGACTTGGAAGTTAATTCTCTCCTTTCAACAACATTCACACAAACTAAATAAAAACTTCATTTGAAGTTTAATAAACATTTTAAACTCCAAAGAAATTCATTATTTTTGATTCCATTGAAAAAGGACCTTTTTCCTGTACTTCTCTCTCTCTCACTGTCTGAATTCTCTCTAATGAGTCATAATACGTTTTTCATTTTAAATCGAAACCCTAAAAATCTCAAGTTTTCCTTTAATCCAGTGACAATTACCTGAATCGGACAATGTGATGTTGTCAAGATCAGTATGGATGTTAGCTTTGTTGTCCATTTCCAGAGCTAAATTTTTGTCACGGTTATTCTTGAGATTATTTTGGCTGAGGTTTCGATCCATCTGACTGCCGGCGTTACTGAAACATATACTGTAAGTGCAATGTTTATCTAGAATGGTAAAATGTAACAGTGGTGAAGTACAGTGGGTCACAACATCAAACAACACACAACATTCGTAACCGTGAAACACCATCCTCCGTAAATCTCATTTTTTCACTAATCAATTTTTTTCTTCACTAGCCAAATAGTTCAATTTTCTTTCAAATTATTTTTTTTCCCACAAACCAAAATGTTTAGTTTTTCTCTTAGTTGATTTTTTTCTCCTCAAACAATTTTTTTTTCTCTTTCATTTAATATTTTTTTTCATGTCTTACTTTTCTTTCAATTGCCCAAATATTTCTTTTTTCTCTCAATTTGTTTTTCTACATGCCAAACATTTTAATTTTCTCTAAAATCATTTTTTAATCTCTACAAACTAGAAACAAGTAAATTTTTTCGACAGACTTTTTCTCTCCAGAATAAAAAAAGATAGGTTTTTCCTTCACATACCAAACATTTTATTCTCACAAAAGATTTTTTCTCTGCAAGCAAAACATTACCTTTCGGAGTTTAGTGTTTCACTGTAACATAAAACTGGAAACAGTTCATGATAAAGCTCAGAAAAATTTGTTTGACGCTGTATTTTTTTTTAAGCTAAATTTTGCAAATTAACATTGCTCAAAAATAAATATCTTTTACAATGGATCAATTCTTTTGATGAAAACACTTTAGTTTTAAAAGTCAATAATGAATTTTTCACCTTATATTCAATCTTTTATTGCAAACTTTTCTGATTTTAAAGTAGCTGGAAATCTTTAAAATGCTTTGTAGTCATTACTTTAGCAACTCAGTAATATGATTCGAATTTTAGCTTTAGAAGTAGAAGGACATCTTTAAAATGTTTTCGTTATCAATAAGGATCCCTGTTCCACTTTACTGTGGTTTTTCCTATACACAGTAGCCTCTCCTTAATTTCGCTTTCGATATAACCGTGGCACAATTTTGCTAGGAGACTTCTGTTGGTTAGGTAGCTCAGTCGGTTAGAACGATAGTACAACGATCTGAGGTCTTAGGTTCGAATCCTGGTCTAACCCGGTTGACTTTCTAACTCTCAACACACTGCTGTTGATTATATTTTGTTTCTTTCATTCCTTTTTTTCATAAAAGTCGAAGGTATGGTTTTCTTTTCAGAAAGGATTTATCAAAGCTACATGTATAGTCATCCAAAAAAACAGTTCCCATCACTTAATTACAATTTTTGGACAGGGATCCTTAACTCAGCAAATCAATAATCAATATATGTTACTTTTTTTTTTTTATTTAGAATGATAATGATAAAAATCTCCAGCATTAGAAATTCGGTGATTTAATATGGAAAGTACAGGTATGAATAGAAAATTAATAGCAGGTTACATACAAGGTCAGGGTCATAACAGTGACAATGCACAAAGTTCAAGGTCATATTGGTGGTAATACACAAAGTTCAAGGTCATATCAGTGGCATAACACAAAGGTCAAGGTCAGTAGCAAATTAACACAGAGATGAGGGTCATGGGTGGTGATGACTCATGAAGATGCAAGATATGTGATTTTCTTTTGGTAAATTAATCTTTTTGGGACTGATTAATAGCAAGCTTTTCACCCAAAATTATTTCACCAATAAAAGATGACAAGCCTTTCTTGTGTTAAATTGAAACAAAACAAAAAATCACTCAAAAAAGTTCTATTTTCTCATTTCAACAGCAAGTAAATCTGTGTATTTATGTCAAGGCCTGAACATACTTTATACAGGGCCATGCTTGAAATAATGTTTACTTGTCCTGACTGAATCTACCTCAATCTTAGACAGCATCTAAATACTGGGTACAATGTTTGAATTATTTTCGATCCTCTCCTTCAGTTTTAAGATGCTATTAAAAAGCATACAGAATGCATATAATCAAAAGACAAGAACAAACTGAAGATGGAACTCACAGTGTTACGTGTGACACACTGTACTCAGTGTATGGAGTTTTGACCTTTGACTCTATTCTTTGACCGTAACCTTATGAGTACAATGTTTACTCATATATATAGCTTTATCAGAACACAAACTAATCCCAAACAAATTGCAGGGATAGAGGAAATTATTTCCTATTTTCTTTATTGGATTCATACATCATATTTAAAGCTCATTTCCACTGGCTGCAGTTATAAATCCATGTGTGAATGATAATGGATGGAAGATGCTATTTTAATACATGTAGTAACAATACTATATAATATCCATTTAAAATGATGTTTTGATAATTTTTCTTAGTAATGCTAAAAAGGATTTTTTTTTTCTTATCAGTTACATCAAACTTTTCCCATAAAGACTCAATATATAAAATAATGAGGTAACAATTGTGGCATTTATTTGGTAATTTTGATTGCAGTGTCAATGATTTATTATATATATATACCAAATATTATCTGCGGAAAACATTCAGGCCAGGACATTATCAACAGAAAGAATTGCAATGAATATTTTGATGATGAGAAATGCTCAGGAATTCAGGGGGGAAATCCAGTACAAAAGTGAAGTACAATACCAGAGGTCAACTCAAATTAAGTGCAATTTAGGAAAACATGTTAAAAGGACTTTAAACAGACAGGAAATATCATAGGAGCAAAGATACACGATGCTGAATAAGATATATGCTGAACTTGCACTCAGTACCATAATAGCAGAACAGGAGGATGATACATATAAATATTACTACTATCTTTATTTAATCTCTGGGGAAAATTGTCATGAAATACAATATAAGAGGGATTTACTGCTTCATGAATAATGGTAATTAATATGCCATTAAAAGGGGGGTTCATATTTTGATATTTCATGGGTGTAAAATGTTAAGTATTTATCTCACAAAGATAAATACCTAACATTTTACACTCATGAAATATCAAAATATGAACCCCCTTTTGATGACATATTAATTGTTATTATTCATGAAGCAATAAATCCTTACATTTATTTAGTTGAACTAGACATAGATCTTGTATTCATCGCTCATGATATATACCCATAACTAAAATCTATTTGAGATAATAAATATCAAAATATACATAAAAGATTGTTGAAAGTGAATTTTTAAAGTTTAAGGTATTCAAGTCTTCCCATAAGTTTGAGGTGCTAGAACATAACATATTTATTTTTAAAAATATTTCTAAATTCCACCCAATTGATCAAAAAAGCGGTTTCTTATTCTGACCTATGACCCCAACTCTATAAAATACATGTTATAAAGAACATCTGGAGAAATGTGTTTCGTTTTTATCTTATTTGGAGAAATCAATTTAGTTCTAAGCTTATTTTTATCGCTAGTGAAAAGATTCATATTTAAATTCATTGTAAAGTTGAAATACTGAGAGAGGAAATGATTACTTACTACGGAAAGTTTCCAGTTTTTGGGTCCTCGTTGTTGGCGGGGGAGGGTGGACATATGTTGACTTGTGGAGGGACGCCAGTATCGGTCAGTGCTAAAGCTTCACGATTCTGCTCCTCAAGCATCCGCTGTAAAATTAAACAAAACACTTTTATCAACATTGGGTCCTGTCTAAATCTAGACGTTGAGAGTGTTTAACGCATCAGGTAAAAACTATTTCCTTAAAAATGAATATGGTTTTAACCAGGTACAAATTGAAGTGACAAAGAAAGAAAATATCTTAAATGTTACAGAAACGTACCCCACTGAAACATGATAATAAATATTTTAACAAAAAAATACTTATAAATAAAAATAATTTGTTTCACATCTTTTTAATTTTTTAGTAAATGTGTGTAATATGTAAAATATATCTGAACATGATATGCATATGTATATATTATATAATTACATTATAATGCTTCAAATATATATAAGTCATGAAATGCACATATAATATATTTGAAGGATAAAGTCTATCACACCTTGAAAACTGAGGAAAAAAAACCTTGACAAATTTGTATTTTGAGACTTGACGGAGAATCGGTGAAAACGAAGTCCCGTGATGTGACTATACATATATAGATGTTTAAGTTTGGATGAAGTGAAGCGAAACCCAACAGAGAACGTGATATTGACTGCAAATCAAGACAATGATAAAGCATGTCAATTACACCTGTCAGAATCAAAAATATTTATAGCATAGATACAAATATGTAATTACATACACAGCATAAAATATAAAGCCTGCAACAATAGCAATAGTTAATATATATATGAATGAATGAAGAATTAAAAAAATGTATATATTTTTAGATTAACTTTTTAAAGAAATAAGTATATTTGCACTCAAAGGGATAGAGGTAATTTCATTTGATCAATTAACATAGTAGTGTTTGAATTTAGGTCAGATTTATTTTTTCAAACATGCTATTTATTTTTATTCATTAATTCCTGTTAGTCCCAAAGTATGTCTCAAGTTTCTCAACTGACCCTAGTTTTCAAGACCCCTCTTAGGATTTGTCCTTCCATTTTTAGACAAGCACTATTTTTATCTTGTATACAATATAACTGATGAAACAAAACACACAAATTATTTGTAAGGTCTTAGTATTTTTTTCAAAAGAAAGGAACAAATATGAAACAGAAAAGTATATATAAAGAGTTAATAGATAGATACGGTATTTCTCTACTATGTGTTTTCCCCTCAGCAGACAAACTCCTTACATAGCAGGGTGTTCCTGCAGTGTCTAAATTATATATCTGGAGGTAAAATAAATTCAGTCCCATTGGCAATGAGATTTAGACATTAATTTTGAATTTAATGAAGAAAAACTACCGAAATTTATTTCTCTTTTTCTTTTTTGTATCTAGAAGGAAACAACTTCTTAATTTTCTACTTATAGATGATTTATAACAAGAACAAGATTATAAAATAGACAGAGAAATAAGAAGAAAGATTTTTAGATATCAAGTTGGATGCAAGTCAGTTTTCCTGAACATAAAGGACAAAATTCTCAAAATATAAAAAAAAATCCGGGAAATTATTCTCAATCTGTATTGATTATGAAATGGAACTTTTGCATCCCCAAAAAAATATAAACAAACATTTTCAGAACTGTTATGAAAGAATAATGATTTCTTTTAGTAAATACAAAGTCTCTAAAAGAAGCTTCAGAATACCAGAGGTTCAATATATAGTAAATATGTAATTCCTTCTTTACCTAAAAAGACAAAATACCATCACCATTGAGTATCTGTTACAAAATCAGAGAGCCAACTGGAATATTTTTTCTCAAATAAATGGGTTTTTTCCACAGTTAGCAGGAGAATATTTACGTAGCTGAAGAACTTTCTTCTTATCCAAAAACTAATTTTTACCAGAAACGTTTGATACATTAATGTTTATAGTCATGCTGATTTTCTTGAACAAATTCAGAACGGTTCATAAGTGGAACAATTAACAAAACACTGAAAATGTCGCAACCAAACCATATCCAAATTCATGAAACTCTACTCATACCCAAACTCAGATTTTGTGCTCAAGCCAGTGGCCAAATTCTTCCCCGACTGATTGATAATTCAAATTTCCTGTGGTTTTTTTTCAATGATGTGTCAAGTCTCTCCAAGGTCCTTCCCTTTGGAGGAACTTTGGAGACTTGAAGTGAAATACATATATGTACCATTTTCAATGTTAATTTTTTTTCCCGCATAACCTTGTTACATTATTTTAGTAAATTGAAAGAAAGCTGATGTGAGCACAAAGTTCATGCTTGAGCATGCATGAAATGGTTTCAGGAATGTCGTCATTGGACCAATATTTATATTCAGAATAGACAGCTTCAACTGAATTTGGTCCACTGCCCAGCAAAGACATTTGTTTGGTATCTCCATGTCCATCAAAGGAATTTGCTAGACTGGTGTAGGCCGACTGATATTCCAGTTTATGCTGATGTTTCCCAAACAAGTGTGGAAAAGGAGCAGGACCTAGGTAGTCGAAATTTATGAAACCGTTCTCATGCTCAAACTCAGATTCAGTGCTCATGACCAATTCCTAGTTGCAGTAATGAATTAATGAAAATTCACATTTTGCATATAATTTAAAAGAATTTTGGAGAAAGCTTTATACCTTTTTAATGATTTAGGCGAGATACAGGAAGTTAGTTTGAGCACAGGATTCATGCTTGAGCATGAGAACGGTTTCATAAATAGATTGAGGCCCTGGTCTACTCGATGTTTACAGATTTCTGATTTACACAGGTTTTCTGGTTCAAACAGGTTTTTGTACAGACAGATTACTATGTAGATGCAAATAGTTGTATTCAATTTTCATAGAAAAGAGAAATTCTTTACTTTCAGATTTGTAAATATTGCTACCACACAACAAAAGTCTAACAAATTGAGAAGAAGAGTTTTTGCATGGAAAACTATTCCATCTGGCACTGTGAGTTTCTGTACAAGTTTATAGATCTACAATGCTATTATGACCAGTTATGTGGTTTAATAAAGTTTTCACTACAAAGACATGTATGTGAGTTTGAAGTGAATACAGAATAAAAAAAGCTTAAGCCAAGGGAAGTAACCTGATCTGTGAACTTTTCTTCCATTTCCTTTTTCAGTTCATTTTGACGCTGTAAATCAAGAAGGGGTGCAAAGACATGGAAAATCAAACTCAGCTGGGTTAAAATAAAATCAAAATGGCAGCAAGTGAAAAGCATGATTTGGCAAATATCACAAATAGTAAATTGCTGAATCTACTCAAAATAAAATATTAAAAAAACGTTCTAGAATCTAACCAATGGAAGCCCAAGGAATGGGGGTTTTGGCACCCCTAATAAGACAAATGAAATGGCATATCTCCAGGATAATGTGGGATAGCTACTCAAAACCAGAAATAACAAAACTAACAAAGGGTGTCGGACGAAAGAAACAAAATTACGTTAATCAAATCTATTCAAGTGAAATAAATGTATCCAATCTGGTACAACACAATACATATCAACAAAAAGATTATTAAAAAAAACTTTTATTTGTTTTCTCATTATTTTGAAACATATTTTATCAAAAAACTTAGGAATCAGTTTTTTGTCAGGTGTTGTTCTTACCGCTATCTTCTGTCCATCTTCTTCCTCCTCTGCAGCGGTCAGTTCTTGTGCATTGGCCAAGTTGTCGACGGCGATAGCCAAGAACACATTCAGAAGTGTGTCTGATCAGAGTTAAGGGTGGTCATCTTGTAGACACATTGGTACCACAGCATGTAGTGACACAGATACCAGCTGGTATATATATTATAGTTCTAGATAAACACAAATCTATAGTGATGGACCCCGATAAGTATTTATCCCAATCCCCAGTCAGATCTGATTTCTAGATATTAAGTGTAATATCTGATGGATAGAAAATCAATGTGAAAATGTTGTTTATAAAATAAAATTTACAACATTTACGAAAATTACAGCTTTTAGAATGCAGTCCGACTAATGTTGATGGTTTGATATAAGGAACGACCTTCTGGTGACCTTGGTATTTTTTCCTGGGAAGCCAAGGCAAATACATTCTACACCTACATTATTTATTCAGGGACTACTTGGATCTATATTAGAAATCTTAAAGTTTGTTAGTATATAAAAGAAAGTCATTCAAAAAGTTCCAAATACATCTAGCTAATATCACGGAATTAGATTTGTTATCTAAGTCCGTGCTAATATCAACTCTTAAATACATTGATAAATGGTCTTAATTACACACGTTAAGTAGAATTTCCTGATAAAATGGTAGATTAGGCACTGTACTTTATAGGCAAACTTCATTCTTAATCTACTGTTTACGTGTGTGCCGTCTAAAGGATACAGTTGCCGAACACGACGAGGATGATGAAGTACAGAGAGTAGATCATGCCGTGACCCTCAATCCCGCCGCCCGCCCTGATTCCGCTGTACATGACCTCGTTCCAATCCTCACCTGTCAGGATCTACAAATAATGATAGGTGAGGTTAGTAAAACTATGATATACTGTCAGGATCTACAAATAATGATAGGTGAGGTTAGTAAAACTATGATATACTGTCAGGATCTACAAATAATGATAG
>JAUMHH010164454.1:0-16573 GCA_032359455.1 Chlamys rubida | reverse complement strand
GTGAGGTTAGTAAAAATATGATATACTGTCAGGATCGACAGTATGCAGAGTTAGCTTATCTAAACATCGGTTTACAGAACATGTTGATAGAGTTTAATCTGCTTGAAGTACATATGTCTTAGTCACAAACTACATATTTGTTGAACGGGAAAGTCTAAACAAAGTCTTTTTATCTAATATCAAATTATTTGAAACATATATAATCAGCTGGTCATATGTGACTTCAAAGTTATTCTTTGTCCAAATGACCATTAAGTTGCTTCATTTCCAAAAAAAAATTAAAAAAATACATGAGTTATCTCCCTTAGTAGTAATGTTTGCCAGTCATTGTCCAAATGGCAACAAAAATAAGAAAATCTCTGATAAAATTTAGTTTCATACCAGGACTCCTCTTAAAAGAATTCAATAAAATAATTTCATTTTAAGTACTTGGTACCTGTATTAGCTGACAAAAGCAAACACACAGCCATAACCACTAATCAAAGTGGTTATACATGTATATTCAATTGAAACGATAGTTTTAGGACCCAAAGTTGTGAATTCCTCAATCATATATTCATAGCTTTGTTTAAAACAAAATAGTGAAAAAGCTATTGCCTTGGTATTTTAATAACAGGATTGTATAAAAGGTGTCTCAATACTTGTATTGCTGTGTTAATAATTAAGTCAAGTGGGATTATATTTCTCTTTACCTGGAACACTGTCAGTAGAGCTCTAGGGAAGGTATCAAAGTGGCTAGCTGGTCGACCGTCTTCAAAGTTCATTCTGGAAAACAAAAATATGGACGATGCATTGTTACCGTAACAGAGATCATTGTTTAATCATCAACGTACAACAATCCAACAGGAGAAGGGTTGGTCACACTTATTCTCCTATTTATGAATTACAGCAAACTATAGTTCATGTCTATAAAGACAGATCCGGGAAACGATTCCTTATAAATATGAGGTCTTTATATTAAGGTCTTTATCATAAAGAAAACTACACTTGACGATTCATCGGACAGCTGATGAACAGGTGTAATCTATGGTAAGACTGTCTATATATATATAATATAGACCTAAGAAATTAATTTCTTAGTTGCAGCGATTTCTTCTTCTATTTTCAAAGAACGGTTAAAAATATTTCAATATCTCTCAGATTGATAATTAAAAGCAATGAACTTTCAATACAGAACTAGTTATTTTAATCCATTTTTAAGTTGTTATGGCATTCCTAGTAACTTACCTCATTTTCTAGGGAAAACAATTGTGGTTGTTGGGATGAATTTTGGAGAAAATATGTAAAATTTTAACAGGTAAAACAGAGAAATGGGTTTACTCAAAAAAGATGGAGGATACCATCTGAGTATACTTACTCTCCTCCAAACAGCTGCATGCCGAGGAGGGCAAAGATGAGAATGAAAAGGAAGAGTAGGAACAACAGACTGACGATGGAACGCATACTGCTTAACAGGGACACAACCAGGTTCCGCAGGGAGGCCCAATACCTGTGTAACATTAACGAGTTTATACAGGTATGATATACATATAGTGATCCTTAGATCTATCTAGTAAGAACTAACTAAAGTCTAGTACGTCCTAATATATAACATGTCTATGACAAGTTAAGTCTAGTATGTCCTTGTATATAACATGTCTATGGCAAATGTATTTCCTCTTCAGGCAGACAATTATAACAAAGTCAATATACCAAGTTCATTTAAAATAAATCTTTAAAATTTCTGAAGTTCATATTTCATTATTTATCAATCTACAGTGTACATTGAAACTTATTTAAAATCCATTTTTCAAAGTACTCCATTACATGTATATTGTTTATCATTTAACTCTGTTATATAATATTCTTAAAAAGATGGGTTCCTGCTTTTATTTGGTAATGTTTCAAGGATATATGAATTCTTAAGGTTCTTTCCTGCAGTGTCAACAAAATATGAGCTTTTCAGAAATATTACTGGTACTATATGTATTAGCAAGATTAGTTGAACCACTACCAACTTTTTCATGCTATTTATGATACTCACTCAGTGAACAGAAAAAAAGGTATGGTTGCTTGAACATATTGACTATACCCTTGAGGCAAGGGAAAACCTGAAAAACCTTGGTTTTAAAGTATTCCCATTGATATCCTTGGCCACAAAAACAAATCATGTTTTTTATAAGCTTACAGTCTGAGGATAG
Source organism: Chlamys rubida (assembly GCA_032359455.1). Classification (NCBI taxonomy): domain Eukaryota; kingdom Metazoa; phylum Mollusca; class Bivalvia; order Pectinida; family Pectinidae; genus Chlamys; species Chlamys rubida. The sequence continues at coordinate 14,393 of JAUMHH010164454.1, read as the reverse complement.
AATTTTGAAGTGTATAATACATCAATGATACAGTTTACATAAAACTGTTTGTATTATTTACATTCAGACAGAAACAAACTTTAAAATGTCATTTTGAACAACAAACCTGGTCACTTTGAATATTCTAAGAAGTCTCAAAGCTCTGAGGGTACTAATACCAAAGGAAGCACCATCTTTGTATTCAGACCAGATCACTTCAAAGATGCTTCCCACGATGACCTGTCAAGAGAAAAAGCTCTTAGAAATTGTTCAATTTGTGTTGTGATAATATAACCTCATAAGCTCCTTTCAGATTAGTGTATAATACTAAATATGATTTTCTCCAGTTAACTCAATCCATTAGCTTTTTGCATAAAAAAGTTCAATCTAAATTAAAAACAAAAAATACAACCACTTACAAAATCAACAAAAATGTATATTATCTCCCCTTAGACCAGTGAACTTTTTCTATTTTTGAGAACAAACTAGTTCGTCTGTTTTGAAGGTATTTTTTTTTTTATTTTTTTTTACAAAATCATCAACATGCATTTTACCTCCCATTAGACCAGTGAACGAGTGAAACATGGGTGTTTCTTTTTTTTTAGAGAACAACCAATTTTTCTGCTTTCAATGAAATATTTTCGAAGATAATATAAAGTTAATTAATACTAGCTTGCCACATTTATCTAAAACAAACAACAAATACTCAGATATGTCTACTGGATCTAAATACTTACAACACAATCAAATATATTGAATGAGGATTGGAGATAAATTCTGATGCCGAGACCGTACATTTTCAGGATCATCTCCATCAAGAAAAAAGCTAGGAATACAAATTCTGTCACATCTGAAATAAGAGGAAAAAGAGTAAACATTGGAAGAGTATTTCTCTATTTCAGTCTTAACTGACTTTAACATTGAACGGCTGTAAGAAAATTTCAATACATTTTACACTTCTTCAATATTTTAATTTGAGACAAATGTTTCTAAAAGTCTTGACAGTGATTTTTCAGTGAGAAATGTTTGGAGCATTTCCTCTTTAATGTGTTTCAATTTAATATAAGATTGCTTCAATTTTAATTTTAATTTTATATTTGGAGACATTTTTTTTATATACAAAATTGTCCCAGTTTTCAATAATCATCTCACATCTAGCACGAGACTGAAGGAGGCTCATTATCTACTGGGAAGGAAGGTGACCTTGTTATCGACACTGCTCTATAATAACAATTTAGTTCTGCTTCCTGACTTCAAATTTTAAACTTACATAAAAATAGGGTGTGCCATTCAGCCTGGCCATAATGCTCTGATGCTGTACAGACAGTGTTGAGAAAAACTAGCACAATCACCGACCAGTAAAATGGCTGGCTCTTCACTAAATGACGTGTTGAAATTCTGGAAAAGAAATTGTAATAATGAAAATCTGCGTATTTTAATGAAAAGTTTGCATTCATATTTTAAAAAGTTTTAAAAAGAAATGCATCAAATGTTTATATCATATCATGTATGAATGTGATTTTATATCATATCACAAGAGTGTCCGCTGATGATCAAAGGACACTTTAAAGTGCCACCACAAAAACATGACAGTAATAATTACAGTTAAATTTATAACTGTTGGCAATTTAAAGCATTAATATACCTGAATCTTTTTTCTGCTCGCCAAAATGATGAAAATCTGCCTATGGATGCTCTTCTACTAGCTAAGGTTCTGCCTCCTAAAGAGTTTGCTACAATGAAATGAAAACAGAATAATCATAAGTTACATGTACAATAGTACACATCATTTGTCTTGTTTATTTAAGTTGAAATTTCAAAAAAAAAACCATTGAAATTTGATTTTTTTCAAATTTGTAAAAGTTTATTATTTTCTTTAAATTAAAAAAAGTCACCAGGTTTAGAGTATTCGTTTCCTTTCCCATATGATTTAAAAGTATGATAACAAATGGATTACACAGATAATGAATAAATTTCTTTATAAATGCCATTAGACACCAATAATGTATAACTATTTTATTTATTTCTATGTTACTTGTTAGCAATAAGTTATATCTATTTCTATAAATACACCCTTTAAAAACAATAGTTCATTATCTATAAATCACATTAAATATCAATAATTTACAGTTAATTCTATAGACCCCCAAGATACAAATATATAACCAATTCATAAATATTTCTTTAAATGCAATTAAAAATCAATATTTAAAATCGTTTTGAAAAATCTCATTATAAACCAATGACTGATCATTTTCCTTATAAATCCCCTCCTATTTTGGATACCATGCCTCAGCATTGGTACCTACAATGTATATTTATTTCTGATAATAAATCATCGTCATTGTCCTCGTTATTTTCGTCACTCGTATCTCGTCCTTCCTTGATTTGTTTCACTTTTCTCACGGCTGCCTGTCTTCTGGCTGTAAGTACAGATTGAATCTCTGTTCACTACCATATAACCTTATTACCAAGGGACATAATTCTCTATAACATACAACTTGCTTTTATTAATTAGCATATTATATCCGATACTTTTATTTTTTCTATCTTCCTTCTTTGATTTACAAGAATACATATTTTATACACATTTTTTTCAACTGATGTTTTGTTTCTATGATGTTACCCAATACATTAAATAGTGTAATAGAAATTTAATTTTTAACACTTCCAGTAATTAAAATTCATTTTTCTCACAAATAAAACTTTATGCTTGAATATATCAGTAAATTATTGTTTTGTCCATTTTATAATACCCCCCGCCAAAAAAAAGAAATCTGTTTCAGCTTTTCCTACTTACCCTAGTTTAGTGCCTATAGCCTAATGTTACGCGTTGTTATGTATTATATTTAACATCTTCAGCACTGTTAAGTTTGAAAAGCTGTCTCTAAATATATGTTTTATAAATTGAAAATTTCTCCTGCGGAAAAGATTTCAAAGTGCAACAAAACCTTCAAAACATCTTTGATGAATTCAAATCTAGTTTCAAGGTTATTCAATTAATGAAAAATATGAAACATAAAAGAAATAAAAAAAAATGTATGTAGCAGCTACAAATTACAAGATGATACTAATTATACACTTTACATGGAATGACTCTGACACAAATACTTTTAAAATACAATATGATATAGGTATCGTTATAGTTTGTATGCTATACTTACCTTCTATAATTCTAAGTTTATCTTCATCTGTAGTTCTTTCTTCATTAAGTATTTCTTCTTCTGCAAAATCAAAATTCACAAGAGGTTGGTACACATATAGGAGTAAGCGTACCTTTGATCATGTCTACATATGTGCACAACCACTAAATTTAATTTTAATTTGAATGTGTTCAGAGAAAAATATTACTTCATTAAGCTAGCTGTCATCAGATTTTAGATAAGTTGTATACTTGTTAAATTAATATGTCTAATATCTGAAAATTGTGAAGGAAAAATTATTTATAGTGTACATGTATGTATATAGTGCACCGATTCTATATAAATTGTGTTAGTGTCAATAGTCAATAAGTTTATTTGCAAAATAAAATAACAACCAGGAAATCTACATATATTGTATTTTGAACATATTTGTAGATTCAAATGTTCTGAAAGATTGTAACATGCGGTATATCTACTACCAGTACAGTATGTAGAATATTTCATGATCAACATGCGAGCCAAGAGCTTTGGACACAACAGGCGTCAGAATACACACTTGACAAGCTCACGCCTGTGAAAAGACACCTGATGGAGTTACATGCATTCTCATAGGTATCTCATAGGTAAGACATCAATAGAAAGCCTGTGGCTTGTAATTATGTTATTTATCTTCATTTCGTTAATTGATTGGTTACAGATCTACAATTAATTATTTGACAGATATTTAACAACAAAAGAGTACACAGCTGTAGTTATAATATTACGAACTCATAGCTATGTAATTGTATTAGTACATGTATATCTGTAACATAATTGTTCCCTCAACTATATATGCCTGTTTGGTTACAATTACTTACCCACAGCTAGTCTATATATAGACATGTATGGCTATACTAATAACTTACAACTATGTACAGATAACGGAAAAACTTGATTCTAGAGAAAATCTTATCCGACCAATGAGGATGTAGGAATAAGTTGTGTCATTTAATACATGTGTATAATCGAATACAGAATAATGGTGAACTCGACAATTGAATCTTAGCCAAAAAATGTCAGTCTCTGAAAAATCATGCAATAAATAATACTTGCATTCACCTGATAATACCGGGTAAGTTCACCTTTTTATTTCCAATTTCCATTTCGGTGTTAAAAACAGCAAACCGAAATATAAGATGCTTGAAAAATCTGTTTGAGACTGAAATTTTTGGTCAACAGGAATCTCTAACAGAAATGTGAAACTGTGAGAGTTTTGTTTCCAAAAGTGCCGGCATGCAAACAGAGAGAATGTATGAAAAGAGCAAACAACAAAAATTTTAACAGTGATGACATGGATGAGTTTCCAATTTCAACTGCAGTTACCTCCCCTGATCTACCCATACTATAGCTAGCTGGAGCAATTTTCACACATGCAAAAAGCAAAAATCTGGAGTTTCAATGATAAGCTTGTCTTATAAAGTTTTCTTTGGAGAATATATGTATACATCAAAAGCTGTTAGTTCAAAAAGCATGGAAGAGGAATTTCTTGACGGAAGAAAATATACTGATGTATATATACTTCGATGATTACCAGTAGTTATTACAGCATACAACACTGCTTCAATAAAACACTACCATGGTTACACGTTTCTCGTGACATTATCGACAGTCACAGGAGAACAGCTAATAAATTAAATTCATTGTGGTTTATTAGCTAACAATGTCTTCTAGTACTGTGGTCCAGAACCGTTTGGTATAATTATGCATATTTTTTTTTTATAAAAAAAAACCGTTCAACTTCCATGGATTCAAATAACTTCAAAACATATTCATAAACACGTCTTCTAGAACTAGATCTAAAACCACCGGTATAGAAGAAGAAATACATTTTTTGAAATCCTAAGACATATGTTTGTATTGACAGACCAATATGAGAGGCGACGTTCGGTAAAAATTCATTTAAGTGAAGATATTAACACAAAATTGACAACAAGATTAAATCTACACATTTGTTTTCAGTAAAAATGTCTGTTTCTATGTCCCATAAATCCAGTGTACATTTAGTAAGCTTTTATTAATTGTGAAAAGTGTGTCAAATAGATCTGTTTCAGCTATAGTGATCCAAGTAATATTTATCAGTCATGCAGAGTGCTTATAAGTATATATAAGTACATCAATATTTGTTTACTGGACATCTAAACAGACGTTTTTACTGAGAATGTGTGTTTAGTGTCACTCATTCTCAGTAAAGAGATGCAATGACTTTGCACACATAATTTTAACGTACCCTCCTCTGTGTTAGCAAAACGAGACAAGAATTAAATCAAAGTTAGGTACGGTATGCTCTTATTTACAGAACAGGTAAACAACAAATGTTTAAAGATATTATTAAAGATTTTAAATCACTTTGTAATGTACCAGACCCTTTTAGTGTTTCTACTTTTAACATATTATTATTAATCAAAACGTTTTGAAGAAGATTAATATCAATACAAAATGAGGATTTTTATAAGAATTCAAATTACAAACATAACTTTCTTGCCACAAGATTGGTTTGATTAATTTAATGGAGGTTATTTGAAAACAATTTGTTTTGACTTCATTTAGAATTTTACTTAAAATAGCCTTCAATTCTCCAAGGAAATTGCAGATTAGAAAGAAGATTGTAGATTGTCACTGTTCCATTCACAGATGTGATTTCTCAATTTTACAAGATAAATAGACTTGGGGACGTAATTGGATTTTCCAAATTGCACAATACAAATTGATGTTTAATTTTAGAAACAAAATTCCAATACTATTTCAATACAATGGCTTTGTGTATTTGATGCATTTCGGTACCAGCATCTTTCTGTTTTATTGATTATTGTCTTTAACTATTAAACAAACATGTTACTGCTTTCAGGTTTCTATTATCTGAAAGCATTCGCTAGTTGTGCTTTTACGACATTCATCATTTCACTTTTGCCTGCTATGAGCCAACTTAAATGTGTATTTTCAAACAGAGTATAATTTTAAATTGTTGCTGTGAAATTTCAACCTGAAAATATTTCTAAAGGATTTCTATAAATTTTTCAAAAATAATTTTTACGTTGAAAAAACAACCAATATATGTATCTTAATTGTCAAAAATTCATAACGTTAAAATTTTATTGTAATTGTTAGCGAAATTGGCTTCTTAATCAAGTTCTTTTTTATATAAAATATGGAACCAATACATGTATCTATATTGTCCGAAGTTTCCTAAAGATAAAATTCTGTTGTAAATATTTGCAAAATCAGCTTCTTAATCAATAGCTTTTTATTTTTTTCAAATATATAAAATACTACCTGGTCTTAAAAACTGGTTCACTCACCTGTCTTTTCTTGTTTTATTTTTAAAATATATATATATTTACTCGTAAAAAATATCCTTAGGACTTTTTAACTCATGTACAACCATGGCAATGTTACGGAACAACATGATGGGGGAAAGCGAGGCGCCAGGTTGGTACTATTGTCTCAGCATACTCAAACATGGTACAAAGTTAACTCTTTACCTGCTTTCAGTATCCAATTTAAATATCCCTCTAGCTCTCTCTGTATTTGTTGATGTCTGCGTAATTTGAAGAAAGCACGGCGGTTTTCAACTCTCTCTCTTTCTTTGGCAAATTCACTGCAAAGTAGAAATTTCAAGAATGAGTAAAAGATAAGTTTTACAAGTGTTGTAAATTTAACTCTTAAGGGTTATAACAGTAAACCCCACACTGGAGTTGACTCTGATGAGTTGTGAAACTTGACTCTACAGGGTTGTACACTAATGACTCAAGTAGACTATTAAGGTTATACAATACTGACTTAATGATTACAAACACTGACTCTTTCACTCAAAAGTGTTGCAAATATTGACTCTAATGCATTGACTTTGAAGGGTTGTAGACATTGACCTTCAAAGGTTGTCAATGATTCTAAAGAGTTGAAAACCTGAAGTTTGACCTGCTGTAAGAATATGACCTTAAAGCTGACCTGCTACATTGACATTAAATTCAGTTTGACCTCCTGTAATGATGTGACCTTGAGTTTGACCTACTGCAGAATGTGACATTGAGTTTGACCTCCTGTAATGATGTGACCTTGAGTTTGACCTACTGTAGAATGTGACATTGAGTTTGACCTCCTGTAATGATGTGGTTTTGAGTTTGACCTACTGTAGAATGTGACATTGAGTTTGACCTCCTGTAATGATGTGACCTTGAGTTTGACCTACTGCAGAAATGTGACCTTGAAATTGACCTCCTGTAACGATGTGACCTTGAGTTTGACCTACTGCAGAAATGTGACATTGAGTTTGACCTCCTGTGATGATGTGACCTTGAGTTTGACCTTATTTACTGCAAAAATGTGACCTTGAATTTAAAATCTGCTATGCAATCACAACAATGACTTTGACACACTGAAATGATGTGAAAATGAGTAAGACCCGCTGTTGTAATGTGATATTTAGTTGTGACCTTGAATCTGACCTATTGTAGTGAAATGACAATGACTTTGAACACTTTAGCATTGATAACCTAAAGTTTGACATATAGACCATTGTAGGAAAAGTTTAGAGATGTTATGCATTGATGAATTTTCTAACAAAAGATATGGCATTCCAAGCATTCTATAGTGTCATGGTTACTCTACCACGTTTTACCAGTATGGAATATACAAGTGTCAATTTCCTGTAGGCAATATCAATTTGACTATTCGCTGTCTAGACTATCACCATGGTAACCGGCCACCGCCATATGTCTGCATTCCCTACAGCCAACCTACTCCAAAATTATCTTTGTTGCTTTCAAGAAACCTTTCTAAAAATGTTCTGAATTGTTTTTGTACAACACGTTGTTATTTCTAACAGCTAAACATATAATGTTATCCAGAAAAAAGATCTTTATACTTTTGTCAGTGTTTCTTTTATAAACTTTGCAACCCCCAGGATCATACTTAATTTTAAATTGGGCCACATCGCCAAAAGAAGATGGAAAAGAAAATCTTTTTTTTTTTTCCTGCACTGAGAATAATTTTCTAACAATGTAACTGCCTCAAATATATATTACAAATAACCTTACACTTCAGAAATTATAGCACGAAACAAAACAAAAAGGAAACATGAGCAGCGCTTGCTGAAATCAATGGTATGACTGTGGTTTCTGGCCATGTGTCAGCCTACACACTGTGGAGGTAAGACTATGTACGAATACATTATATAACCACAGCCAGGACCCGATCAATACACATGTATAGGTTTAGTTGGTTCAGCAGAGTCACTATATAGGACAGGGTTACACTGAACCTTCAGATGTTGGAGATAAAATAGCTCTTTTATTTTTCCGAAATATTGATCTTTAAAATTATATGGTTTTAGCTGTTTGATAACAGAACATCATACACTTATAGCGTATCTGATCACACTTCAGGTACATACAGTTACGGACGATTAACTGGAACAACAATGCCTTTGTATATATATATATGTCAATTGCAGCAATAGCTAGCCTTATTTCAAATTACTTTTTTTTTAAAAATACGATATCATTTTACGAATTTTCATAAAAAATTTATCATGAAATTTCAGAGGTTGAAAATGATTACATCAAAATTTAAGAGGACAGACAGGATTGTGTGAAACACATATCTAAAAAATTTATCCATTATTGACCTACATGTATGCTGAGGTCAACATGTGGTTAAACAGACCTGAGAAAGCAATATTGACTGAGACTTAGCACAATGAATCACAAATCCATATAATGTTAACATTTAATGTACAAAACTTAGGAATTAGTGTCACTCAAATCTCATAGGAATATATAAGCTGAACAAGAAAGTGAAAACTTTTCAGGATATTTTAAAATGTGCTAAAATTAAAAACTAAAATTGTAACTTTGTGAATTCAAAAGAATTATCAATTCAAATAGTTTTATTTTTCAAGACGAATATTTACAGTATGTGAGATAACCACTATAAGTGTAAAGTCACAACAAGCTGTTAACCCTTTCACCCCTTGGTAACTTTAGTAGACTCTACCATACATTGATCTGAATGAGTCCATTATGGTCTACAGTGGTGAAAGGGTTAATAAGAATACATTTCAGGAAAAAGAGGTAAAAAATCTGTTCCCAGAAATTCTAACAACACAAACAAAATTTCACACTTTTCTGACGGAACCGTCCTTTGTAATGGTTGTACACTTACTATACATAACAAACTGTGTGCCGATATTTGCCAACAATAATTGATCAATTTGTCCTCACTGTAGTGGGAAGAAAGGACAAATACGAAACTGCAAACATTCCTGATGTACAGTAAGTTGGAGGTATGGAGGGAAGGACAGACAGACAGACAAAGATCTATACTCACCCACTGAGGACTCCTAAAACTAAATTGAGCATGAAAAATGATCCTAAGATGATGAGCGGATAGAAATAGATCCAATTGAAAAAAGGCCCAAAGGCATCGTTTGTCTGCAAAATAAAACAACAACATTATTAGCCAGACATAATATCTCCATAATGAAATAAATGCATCATTTATGAACTTGACGACTATAATAAGACGGTTTAATTTGACTGTAACATAATACTCTACACTTGGCACTGAACACTCACCAACAGTAATCAGTTTCCACATTATGGTTGTAAAATAATGTCAATCAGCAAATACAATTGTCAAACAAATAGTGTATAAATGTCGGAAATGTGAATCATCATATGTTGTAAATGTGAATCAACATATATTATGAAATGTGAATCACCTTCAAATATCATAAATGTATTTCAAGTTAGTGTATTGTCTGAGGCCATACACTTGTATATCACACAATTATGAAACACTGGTATATATTTTTATTATATATATATCTTAATCTTAATGCCATATTGCATTCATTGCTCTCAACATATTGTATAAGTTGAAAATGCATTTATCGATATATTTAAAGTACCTAAATAATCCTACAATAAATGCAGATGGCAACTGTAAAACGTGGGATCAAAAGTTGGGAATGGGCTTTATTGCTGGGATATAGATTATATTAGAAAATAAACTAAAGGCCTCTGATTTGGAGGGGTGGATTTATTACCAGACATGGGCTTATTGCGGGATAATTACGGTACATTGTAAAATACTTCAGCGAGGATACAGAGTTTCCTGAGATATTAAATTGAAGGTCATACATTGTAGGTAATTTATTGATTGACGTCGTTGTAGATACAACACATAGAAAAAACTACATAATGACTTATGAATATGAATGAGATGACATCATCAGCATGTACATGAGAATACATAATTGATAATAATTACACACAACTATGTATTAACAGTTCATTAAGTCATGTACTATAAGGAAATTTAGCCAGCACCAGAAAATAAATCTTTAGCATTTATAAGCAGCAATAACCATAACAGCACATAACTGGCACTCTGTTGATTCAGCTGTGATTTCAACCATTATAAGTATGGCTGACTGATTATTTCCAACTAGCTGTGATTTCAACCCTGCACACAGGTAAGTTGTCTGATCCAATCAGCCTTCATTTCAACCACTAGAAGTATGGTTTTCTGATTATATCTCCAACCAGCCATGATTTCAACCACCACAAGTATGGTTGTCTGATCCAACCAGCTGTGATTCAACACCCCCAAGCATGGCTGACCTATTATATATATATCCAACAAGCCAGGATTTCGATCACCCTAAGTATGGTTGACTGATCCAACCAGCTATGATTTCAACCGACACAACTATGGTTGTCTGTTTATATCATGCAACCAAACTATTTTAGGAGACAGATTTGCTGTTTTCTGAACAACATTGTCCCAGTAATCCTGCTGTCTCACAATCTATTCACTATTGCTGGGAATGACATTAAGGTGCTGGATGATCAAGGCTACAGTGGATGGATTATCTGGAGGCCCTGAAGTACAGGACTTCGACATTCCTGATGTATTGTTTTGGAGATTGAAGCCAAATGTAATGGGAGAATCTGAAACACCGACCACATGACCCCAGAAATATGACTAAGGACAATAAGTATTAAACACATTGCTAATATTGAAGTCAATGGCCTTTAAAAAACACAATTCTCACTACACAAATTGTGGCAATATTATGAAGTAAAATCTCATTTCATGATGTAACTTTAATATTTGTTGGGTTTAAATGAATTCAAACTCGATTTGTTGTCATCAAGGTTTATATTCAATGTTCAAAATAAGGAAAATGTTAAGTTATTTAGAAATGTGTGCTACTCATTGTCTTTTTTTATGTAATGAATACACCTATTTTTTTTCAAATAATAATGTTTCTGATTTGATGAAAACACCCAAATACACCACAGTGAACAAGTCTTTACTGACATGACGTTGAAGGGGTGGGGGTGGGTGGAAGGTTGGTCAGATCAGTTATTTTGTTTTAGTCGGTAAACCTGCCTTTACCGACAAGAAGAGGGAATTGGATCAGTTTGTCAGTACATGTCCGCAAATCTTTCTTCTGATCGAGTTCAAGGGGTACTGACCTTATTGAACAGTCCATAACACATATGTTTAGTAAACCTAATTTTACTAACATCAGATGGGACTGGATTAGTCTAACAAGACAGGTTGTTTGTCAGTAAAGTCAGGGTCAAAATAAAGAGAAAACCCTATCTTTTTAGGTGTGCTTAAAACAGGTGTCGGTAAAAGTTATAAGAACTGGGACACAGGATGAGGAAGGTTGATGACAGTAACACGTGAGTCAATTATTGATAATCCATAACGTGGTACGTATACAATTAGTCAGCATCGGTTGTCACCTCGTACTCAAACACCGTAACGCTCATAAATATTCATGACGAGATTCGTAACAACGGGAAAAAAGGGTGAGATGTATTGAATGACAAGTTGGTCCCTTTCCAGTATATACTGTGTCAAATTTTGATATATTAATTAATGAGAAAAAGGGGATGTGATATATCATATATATTTACAGAGTATAATCGATTCAATCACATCTGTGCAAGAATTAGGTCACCTTTTTCAATAAATGTGACAGCTACTTGATACATATAAAAAAGAAATAGATTCTCTGACAAAATTAATATGGATTGATATCGGTGTGGTCTCCCTGTACAATGCCCAGAGATATTGGAAATCTGTCAACAAGATGTATAGACAATCTATTGTATAAATCAGGGATTCTGGTATTAGGAGGGACCCTTGTATAGATGCAAATCTAGAGTACGCATATTACTGGTCTTCAATCGACCCATTGATGATGGTTTCTATAGGGAAGGTCCCTTCTATAAATGTTCTCTGTAAGGAAATACACTTATAAAGACTTTTTTTCTGTGTCATTGTTTCATATAAGAATGATCTTGAGGAATTGTTTGTTGTAAGGATGGTCTCTTGTAAAAAAAAAGCTCTCTGGAGAGAATAGTTTCCTCTATGCATAATCTCATGAAAGAAACGTTTCCTGTAAGTATGGTGCCTACTGTAAGAAATTTCTCCTGAAAGAATGGTTTGCCATTTGTATGTAATGCTCATCTCCTGCAAGTAGGATTGTCTCTTAGAAAGATGGCCTTTCATAAAGATGTTCTCGTGTTTCCTAAAAAGATGATCTTGAGGAAAGATTCTTATGTTCTCTAATGGTTTAAAACCACAAGAACAGGTTGAAGTTAAAAGATCTAACAACAAGACTTATGCCGTACTAATTTTACAAAGTGCTGTGCTTTTCAGTGAAATATTCTATTGCTATATGGCGACATTATTTCTAATTGTATATTCCAAGTGACCTTTATCCCAATAAAAAGGGCCAGGTCCCTAATATCAGTAAAAACGTAACAGCCATACAAGCACATTTTAGAGGTGACTGACTCTCCACCATTAAATGATGCCTATGATTCATGCAGGGGTCAAGTTCAGTCCCCACGCTAACCTCCCACACACAATTAATATCCACTTTACAAGATGTAATATATACTGCGCTTAAAATATTTTGTGTGGCACCTACGTATTGGGAAGCATGTACAATAACATTGTACACTTTTCTGTAATATACATGTATGTCATATTTCCATGGAAACTAAATCTACTGCATGCTCACAGTTTGTACGCATGAAGCTCGCCATACACCTGCTTACTGTCCGACTTAATGACAAAATACATTCTGAGGGCAGAGAGGCAATGAATGATGAAAATTTGTTCTTTCGGCTATGGCAAAACCATAAAAACGAGTTCCAGGTGAATTCATTTTGCAAAACAGAAATATTGATTTTATTCTGGATCAAACTCATGATTTTATGGGCACCAGAGGAAACAAACATCATGTGAATTCATTGCACGCAATGCAACTTACGTGCATTTTACGGGAAACTGCTTTTAGAGACTGATACTATTGGTCTGTGTAAGGAGATACCGAAGTGCGATAAATAATCTATAAATTATGCATTCCAGATGGATTTTTTATATCTGACAGATCAGTTATGCTGATGTCCAGTTTGGTGTTAATGGACGGACAACAAGCGCGATCAATGTCGTCCTTGATTGGTCCGTCATCCTATATACCATCATCGCACGTTTTCCATTGTAGCCGAGCTCCAGGACTATTGATCAGAGAGGTCATTGTTGGCAGCCATCTCTCACAGTGTGGTGTCAATACAGTAGTGTAGAATGACAATTATGTCAACACTCGCGTAAAACACCACTCAATATTATATAGCGCCACACACTGTGTGTGATTTTGAAGGGTATAGCAGTGGGCAAATAGGTTAACAGTTAACTGGACAAAGCTGTAGGTCTGAACCGTTGACCACAGTGGAAACAAACAGTGTTTAGTGCTCCACATTGTTACCAACTTGACAATGTAAAATGTCCACCTGTGAGCTCTCCAATGTTGTTACGAAGTAGTCAAGCTCCTGTATTTCACTTTACACAAAATCCAGTTAATCTGATGCATGTGTCTGGTGTCCTTGGAAACAGATTTTCCAAATATCAAATCATATTTTGACCTGCAATTTTGGATGTCCCCATTTCAAGGTCCGGTTGGAGTTTCTGGGAACAATTTTGCATTTTCCTTTCTAAATTATTCATTTAGCTGTAATTCCATACATAGCTAAATTCCGAGTTAGGATCCAGAAAAATCTAATTCAGATTTTGGATCCAGAATTTTTTTCTAACAGTAAACAACCCCTTGTCTACTTAACCCTTTTATCACTGTAGACCATAATGGACTCATCCATATCAATGCATTGTAGAGTCTACTAAAGTTACATAGGGGTGAAAGGGTTA
>JAUMHH010164443.1:0-17089 GCA_032359455.1 Chlamys rubida | reverse complement strand
CTGAAGACACATTTGAACTCTTCCAATTCAAAGGTTGGAATAGTTCATTATAAAATCTCAGGGGTGAATGAGTTAAAAAGTATCAGAAATGATTTTTTATTATTTTTTCAATCAACTATCCTAAAGTTATGTTCCTTTATATATCATTATATCATTTCATTCTGCTTTGCATGACTTTAAATATTGCGATTAAGCTGAATTTAATTTTACTTATTTACACTGATCTGTTAGTTAACTCTTTCTTAAGAAAGAATAAAAACAACAGTATTTGTGTCCCTATTAAAACGTATCCTGATACTTTAAACGAGACTTTTGCTATAGATACGTATACAAGTGTATTGGTATATTACACTTGGTCTTACTAAATAGCATATTAGGAGATTGGAGGCCATATCGAGTAAAAAAGTAAATATATCTGTGTTTTTTTCGTATCAGGCATAATAGTTCTCAAAAACATTATAATTTCATCCCATCATACGGTTCTTTTGATATTATGCTATTACTTCTGCGTCTATAAAGGATGCATGCGGCTAATGTTTCATGCTTTATTTTGATAATTAGCTATTTTTAGTAATGTTTACTACAGGTTGCTATTCTTAAAGATGACAACAATGTTGTGTTTGGTAATATTTCTTAACAAAGTATGACATAGTAAAATAGTGTTTGAAAAGTTCAAAATAAAGAGTACAAATGTATAACATCTATAAAAAAAGTTTTTTGGTTTCCAATAGTGATTAAGACAATTTTAAAATAATAGGAACAGGCCATCCTGCTAAATGATATACGAGTTAAATACATGTACATGGAAACGATAACCGTAATCCCGAAATCCTAAATCACAAAGGCGTCTTAGGTACAAACACGTGCTAAAAATATACTAATGTCTTCAAAAAAGACATGTATAAGTATATTTTTCATATTAGGCAATTGACTTTTATAAATATATATGACTGGGGGAAATGCAAAAACAAATTGCGGGTAATAATTATGAGATATACGGAGGGCTATTTTGTTCTCCAACAGATCGAAGTTCTGTCTTCCGTTTTAGCCAGGAAAGAACATCTTGGTACTACATAGGGATAATGTGACAAGTCCAATTTGTATTATCGTAAAATGTTAAACACTATCTTCACAGAAAACGTTCTTCGCAGTGATTCAATACCAAAGGCATTACTATACAGCGTGTATTATTGACAATTACAACAAGTTAACAAATATATACTGTTTATTAACCGCAAGTGAACTTCCCACTATATATATATATATGACAGGAAGTTAATGTGTCTGATACACCTATCCCATGATGCAATTTTTATTGATGTCATACATAGACATGTATCCCCTCTTATCTCACAATGCTCACAAAATCTGAATTTTCTAAAGTGCAGTAGAATATCTATATTCCATTAACATAATTACTTTCAACTTATTTTGAAAGGATTTTTAATATGATTTTACTAAGAATAGTGCACGCATGGGGAAAAAATGTTTTTCAATGTAAATATGTCCATAAGTAATATACTATCTAAATCAAATATCAAATTTAAACATAAATGAAACGATATTTAACATTAAAAGAAGTGCCAATGTTTATGATTTACATTCAAACAAATTTACAAGCAAACATCTCTCTGGGTGGTCGGGTTGCGCAGTGGAAAACGCATTCACCTTTCACCCAGCCTGCCGGGTGTTTGATTCCCCGATCTGATGTGAAAAGGTTTGGGGTCACTTGCCCGACCGCGTGCGTTTTTTCCGGGTACTATGGTTCACCCAAGCGCTTACATCCGGGCCATTAAGAGTGATTAATATAAGTTGAAATAACTTGTTTCATTATAATCATCCATCTGAGTAACAGGTTGACTCTACCTGATCATCAACAGCTCCTGTTTGTAGCTATATATAGAAACACGCACCTGCTACATCAACACAGGAGCTGGAGGTCATGTAAAATACCCGACCACATTAAATCAGTCACGTTATCACCTGAGAATATCTCGCTTTCTATGGTGTTGCTGGCTACCTGGTATATCGGAATACAATTTAAAACCCCAGGCTTTCTTTGATGGGAAACATATCCTAGGGGTCATAGTTCCTGACACTTCGTCTCATATTTTCGAATGTAGGTATTATCCTAAATATAGGGAATTTTTTAATTTTAGGTCTTTATTTTGAACAGCTGATTCCCAAACTGCATTTGGTTGCATAGACTAATGGACTTCGTTGTATATCAAAGTGTTTGAAGTTTAGCTTTACCATCTATTTATATAACTTTATTCGAACAAAAGAAAATAATACCATCCTATTTGTTCGTTTGCTTTTTTGTATTTTCAGATCATACTGACTACTGGTAAGTACATTTGAATATGCTAATTAGTCAAAATAAATTTCCTTTAGTATGCTTGCCTTTGAACCGAACGCTGAAAGGGCAGATTCCTAAGCCTTTGATCGTAAAATCAATCTCTAGCTTAGCAAAATTTTACTTTGTTTAATTTAGTATTTTAAATTTTCAGATTCTCGATAAAATTTGAAATATGTATATTTTTCAATGGGCGTTTTTTCGCTGTTTTACTTACGAAATATAGTGTTTAACACGAACACAAATTAAACCTCATTTTACAAGCTTTCGGAAACGTCTGTTTCCTTTATTAGGCAAAGAGTGCAAATGACCGGTGTCAATTTGCGATATTTTGTTATACCTGACTTTATTGACTCGGCACATTGTGTATTAGTGGTATCAGTCCTTTGTACTATTTGCATGACAAAGGAAGTTTTCGAAAGCTTTCAAAATAATTGTTCAATTACTGTTTATGTTCGAAACAAACTTTGATGGGGGGAAATGTGTGGTGAATAGTTCGAAAGCATAAACAATTCCGACAAGGAAACAATTATAAAATATGACGTCACAAAGGTCGGAGAAGACGTAAAGTAGTGTTAAATGTTGTCATAATTGGCAAATAAAATCGCTTCCTGGATGTTGCCAACTAGGTGGTTACCAAACACGTTTACCATTGCCTAACAGGTGTTCCCAATGAGTCGAGAGTGGGGAAATATATAGTGGTTTTAGGAGATAAATGTATTCGTGTTTTGATTTTGTATAGGTGTCACTTCGACGCCTGATATAGTTGTGTTACTGACGTTTTGTTGCTTATATTACATGACTATGTATGTTTCATTGCTAAAACGTAAATATCCGTATGTTTTAAGGTCATCCAGTAGATCTGATGAAATGCAAGGTAGACATCGCTTTCGTTGTTGACTCATCAAGTAGTATATGGAAGAATGATTTCGACGTCCAGAAGGAATTCATAAAAGATGTAGTCAGACGCTTTGACGTTGGGCCGGAGGAGGTCCAGTTTGCCGCGGTCTCCTATAGCGAACATGTGACAGACGAGTTCCTCTTCGAGGACAATACTGATCAAGACGGTGTCGTTAAAGACGTTGATAAAATTCATTATAGCGAAGGCAAAGCCACTAGGACATACAAAGCTATTGAACGCATGCGTACCCATCTTTTCGCTCCCGGTAAAGGTTCTCGTGACGATGTAGTTCACGTGGGCATCATCCTAACAGACGGGACAACCAACCCTGGGAACATTGACAGGCTTACTTCCCAGCAAGGCAAGGATGAAACACAGAAGGAGGCAAGGTTAGCTAGGGAGAATGGTATATACTTGTTTGCTGTTGGAATCGGATCTAATGTGAATAAGGACGAACTCCTCGGAATAGCTTCTGTCGACCCAGACAACAAATTTATGATAACTGTAGCCAACTATACCCAACTGAACACGGAGGGCGTCAAACAGGCTCTGTCTTACAGGGCTTGCTATCGTAAGGCACCTACTTGACATTATATATATACAAATATCAAATATAGCACAACTACTTGACATTATATATATACAAATATCAAATATAGCACAACTATTTTACTAATTGTAAATGATATTCATCAGTCATTTATATAAATTGGTTTTGCACTTTTCCTCGAAATCTATTGAGATATTATAATAAACAAAATGATAGAATAACTGAATATATCTAGTTAAAGTACTTTGTTACTTAACTTAAATTCGACTTAGTAAATGATCATTTGTTTATGTGCGATGGTATTTTTTATAATATTTGTATCATTTAGTTAAAGAATGAGTGCTACCTCAATTATGCATTGTAGAAAGCTTTATAATGTTCAATGTAATAAGATTTCTTTTTTTATTTCAGCTGTTTCGTCACCGAATCCTATAGTTAATTTAGAACAACCCATCTGTAAGTAGCACTCTCTTACAGCCACTACAAGTACAAGTCGTGTGTAGCCACTCCATGCCTGTTGTCATTCGTGTTGCCTCAATGATCGCATATTGTTAATTGTTAGGGGGTGGGAGCTCATTTCGATTTCAAAACAATCAACATAAAGAAAGAATGGAAATAAGCAGAGTAGCAAGGCTTCGATGCCAGTTATCTTTCTGTAACGGGTTGGTAATTGGGCACATTTATCAGTTAGAGTTAGTCTGTATCGAAACAATTTCATTGATATGTTTTTACTACTCGTGTATCAAAAAATATAAGTATCATGTGTATGTTTGTATTTGTATGAAAATGAAACAAATAATTGCTGTTTGATTTTGCAGCCCCTGACATACCACAGGGAGATGACCCCAGAGAAGGTAAACATAGCCACAAAGTTATGCTTTATTAAAGCTTTAAGCGTTCAATTGTTTTTAATCGTTGCATCAGAATGATATATATATTTTCACATTTTCTTTTAAACATAAGGTATCGAATTGCTTTTATGCTGCAACATATCCAAAGTACACCAATAAAAACAAAGAAAAAATAGATATTATTCAATTCATAACAAAAGACATCGATATAATAATTGATATATACATTGTAATGCACTAATGAATTAAATCGTTTCATATATTTATTTCTGACTCAAGTAATGCTATTTTGAAAAAGGTGTCTGTTCGTGTATCATATTTGTCTAATTACACCAGTGACCCTAGAACTCTAATACATCATAAATATGTTTGTCTCCGAATATGTTTTCTTTTCTCTCATACATTGTAACTCTATGATTGTAGTATGCATTATTCCTGTTAATACTATGCAGTTCTGAATAATAAAAATTCTGATTTTTCAACAGTTTGCCAGGGTAAACCTGCCGATGTCTTTTTTCTACTTGATGAGTCGAGCAGCATTCATACAGAAGCAAACTTTAAGCTGGAACTGGAGTTTGTAAAACATGTTATCAATTACCTAGACGTACGCGCCGATCTGACCCGTGTTGGTGTCCTGACCTTCAGTAATAATGCCACCATGCACTTCAAGCTCAACCAATACTCCAAAAAGGACGAGGTAGGAACTTTGATAGTGATAACAGTTAAGTAGATAAATAGTAGACTTACGACTTAAGAGATACCTGTGTCGACATTTGCAAAAGATGAAGGCCTAATCTCAGACGATATCGAAAAATTCGCAAATCAGTCGAGGTGAATACGTATTTTGCCAACAATTTTGCCAAGATATTAATCATATTGTAAGCAATCAGATTATCGTGTTATAATGGTAGGATGTGTCGTCGACTTGAACTTATAAATAAACTTCATAAATGCCACATTCGAAGCCCAAAGGGATGCATATTAGTAAGCTTTTCTCATCAGTATAAGCTATTTGTAATTGGATACTTATTATGGTCTACATAAATATAGAGAAAGTCGATGTCTAATTCCAGCATGTAAACAATAAAACGCCAAGTTACCTATTAAATGATAATTATCTTGGCGATATGTCTACATAGTATAAAATTATGTCGATATGTTCTTCGATAATGTCGTCATTTTCTCAATTAGTCCTGACATCTTCTTAAATCAATCGACATACGTAATTCGTAAGTAGAAGAAAAAAATATGATACCATATTATAGCCTGTCTAGACCTTAGTTTACATTGTGTTTATAGACAATACTTTCCTTCTTAAAATTTAGGTATGTTACTATAATACATTTTTTAGATATGGTTCTACGGTGTCAAAATCATAGTCATTGTTGTGTTTTATACTCAAAATATCTTATAAAGAGAGTTGACAGTTAAAGAAGTTTAAAATTCCCTGCTGACCTTTCAATAGGTCGAAACCGCCTTAGAGAATATACAGTGGAGGGGTGGCGACACCTACACCCACAAGGCTCTGAAAATGCTTAGGAATGAGGGATTCTCAGAGATGAATGGGGCCCGGAAAGGGGTGGCACATATTGGGATCATCGTCACGGACGGTACCTCTACCGAACCCAGTAAGACTTCTGAGGAAGCTAAAAAGGTTCTTCAAGACGGGATTTACATGTTTGCTATCGGTGAGATATCTCGACTTTATTTCATGATTTTTACTAAACCACATATTTCAAAATGTAAATTTTACTGACACGTAAAAGTGTTACTTCATCATCATAATCCAGTGTTTTATTCTGCACAAAATTGTGACACCATCGATGATTGATATTTGTATTAATAAATGGTCATATTTTTAAACGGAGCAAATATATTTCATGATATTCTTTACTGTTAAATGTTGATTACCTAGGTGTGGGATCCGTGAACAAGGTTGAGCTACACACCCTTGCATCCGACCCGAATTCAGAGTTTGTTTTCACTGTCGACGATCTTGAAGCTCTTGACAAAATCAAAGAAATCTTAGCCTACAGGGTGTGCACAGGTAAACAATAACATTGTCATGCATGATATTTTAAATTGAATGTTATGAGCAAATGTATACAGATAACAGTTTTTTTACTATCATGTGTGTATACATTTACATGAATTTCAAGTCATGATTCAGTCAAAATTGAAACTAAAAAGGGTTTTCATACAATATTTCGTTTTGCACCATTAATTAATCATATCTTTATTTCTTTTCTCCAGAGAACAAACAGAAAACACCTCAGGAGAGTAAGTGACATAATTAATTTATGAGAACTCCCAAACTAAGTTTAACTTCTTTTTCAATGGACGTGATGAAAGTACATGAGAAACTCATTATTTCATATTCAGTGTTTTTAATTTTTTAAGATGTTATTCATAAGACAATCAGGTTAAATATTTTGTCTAGCTATATTGACTATGGTGGCGTTTATTTTTTTTTATAGTAAGATATTATCAAATGACTATTTCTTAATTCAACGCCGTGACAACCCGAGACGTGAATTTTAACCTGAAGACTAATATTGGTCGAGTGTTTATATGGGGTTGAATATGGAAATAGTCATATAATACACTTTCCCTCATATACTGTTTTTTTTAACAAAATCTTAAAACTTTTAACCAATTAAACTAATCGCGTGTAATTAATACTTGATTTTTTTAAATGGTTAAAACCGGAAATAAACCGGCCTGATCATTCATAGAAACTATAACAAAAAGACTGGTTCAAGGTATTAAAAAACAGCAATGACGGTGTAGTTATAAATATAAATGTATATCATTGTTTGTTTTTTTCGTAGTTTGCGGACGACGGACGGCAGATATTGCATTTATGGCGGACGCATCCACTAATATCGGACAGTCGGACTTTGACAAACTTCTCAGCTTCATCGGAGAATTTGTCAGTCAGTTCGACATCGGCTTAGACGCCACACGTGTTGGCTTCATTACCTTCGCCAATACATCAAAGATTGAGTTCAACCTGAATTCGTACAAAACGTTACCTGATATGAAAAAGGCCATCTCAGACGTGAAATGGAGATCAGGACAACGGTATACTGCCGAGGCTATACAAACGATGTATTGCAAGATGTTCACTCCAGAGCAAGGTGCACGAGGAGATGATATTCCGAAGATAGGCATTGTGTTCACTGACGGGACTTCACGACAGCCTAAGAAAACTTACCAAATGTCAAAAGCAGCGCATGACCTGGGAATACGTGTATTTGCAATAGGTGAGTTATAGTTATATAGATAGAGGTACGAAGCTTTAAAATACAAAGATTAAAAACAAATAGTCGCAGGCAAAACAAAACAATATTTCTAAGCAGGGTAAGAAATGTTGCTTACTTTAAGCCATGGGAGATGGCTTAATATAAGAGCCTACTCTTGTTGTCAGATCCCTAACATTACATTATGTAAAATTTTATATTATGTACTGCATATTTGTAAATAAAATATTGTTTAAACCAAACAAGGTTACACTTTTTATCAATGATGTGGTCTTAGAGTATAGTTGTGTAAATATAGTTATTTTTTGTGTAATATGAGTCTTTGGGTATCTGAATATCTTTATTAAGTGAGGGTATTTTCACTAGTTTTACTCTTTTTGTACAGTTATTTTATTTGTGTTTTACAGGCGTCGGGCAATACATTGCAGAGGACGAGCTGAAATCCTTATCCCCAAACCATGATAGCTATTTCAAAGTCGACGATTTCTCCGCGTTGCACTCCATTCGTCAAAGTCTGACCTCCAAAGTTTGTCAAGGTTTGTGTGTTCTGTAAATCCTATGTGATAATAAAAACAAATCGAATACGTCATATTTTTATATCATGTAAATATAAAGGCACGTTCTACTTAACGGTGTCTAATGTATCTATAAATAAATGAGTTTTCATTGATGTTATAATAAATTTGCAGTGAATTGTATCAGTATAAAAAGGAACTGTTTAACATTTTTGTTTACATTTGAAGCTGATCGTCCAAACATAACCCTAAGATATGTCTCGACAAATCTTATACTGACATTATATTGCCGGCAACCATTCGTCTATGAACAGTAAATTGTTCGTTGTGTATAAACATTCGTGGTTTTCGTGGTTACTATTGAACCACGAAAACCAATACAACGAATTTAAATGATAAACGTGTATATAGCATATCCACGAAAGTTTGTACCACGAAACTATCTAAATGGATTCAAACTACGAAGGAAAGTGCCCCCGAATATTTCGTGTTAAACAGTATTGTAATTCCACTCAGTCCTCCTTTACTATGAATTTCTTAAGTTTTAGACTTAGCATATCTCTAAAACATACATGTGCTATTTTATGCTTGCAACAATCCATATGACGTGATCAGTTAACACCATTGCTATGCAGAAAAGCTTAATTTTGGATCACCTGGTGATTTTACATTACAGAAGCGAAACCAGATTTGCATCAGATTAACGCATTTGACAAGAAGGGGTTGACAGAGATAAAGACACTCCTCGAATTACTGGAAAAAGCTGAATCCTTCAACTAAATCATCAAACTGAGCACTAATCTGGGCCCTTACCTTGTAATCAAAACCAAACGAGTATGTTTGTGATTGTGTTAACGTAAAACAACAGAACGGACCTATGGCTGTATCATCCCCTGCCTATGATACTTTGGAAAGGGACTCACGGAATAATGACCCACGGACTTTTATACGCTAGTATAAGTGTAATGTATACATTTTTAATTATATATGTTAAGTATATACACGCAATGCTGTTTGGGGAAAAAAGTGTAAAAGCTGTTATTCTATCAAATACGTTTATAAAATTATGGGTTTGATTGATAATCATATTGTACAATGGAAACTTTTTTATATTGTCCGACAAGTCCTCATCATTTTTAGGCGGCGTACTAACCTTTTAAGTATTTTCTTAAAACCCATTATATGATAGATATCGAAACATTATTCCATCGATTTTTAATGATATTGTACAATGTACACTTTTTTCTATTGTCCGACAAGTCCTCATCGTCTTTTGGCGGCATGCTATTCTATCAACCATATTCTTTAATCTATTTTTATGATATGTATTACGAAGTTATATTATTGATTTATAAAAATATATTTTCAAGGCCTCATTTTCAACTAGACAAGTGAATGATATACTGCTAGGGATTTGATATATATTGTGGTGGGAACCACAAATGGTGCAAGAACGCTTGTCTTTCTGAATACCTGGTTATTGACCCATGATTTAACCCGCGACTTGAGTTTTGCTCTGTGTATGCTGTGGTTTAATTCATTTATATTAGTCGCCGTTTTTTTCTACCACATGTAAGAGAATGTAGGTGTTTCGACACTTGGTGCGTCTATGCTACCGCCTTTATGTGACCTTTGACCTTTGTCCTTCCCTTGCTCGATAACCGCCTGAATGCTTGAATTATAATACACATGACTAGTATATGCCCTGTTTTATATACACATGTACACATCTTTTATCAAATGTGTTAAAACTGTTTTGTGTTTTCTTTAATAATTTATGTAAATAATTAGCAAAAGACCCAATCAATCGTCAACGGTGATTTGGTTCTATCTATATATAAACAAGTCGACAATATGGCAGAAATCGAGCAGTCCTCTTTCAGTTTTATTGACCTTGCCGTGCGTGGCACAGTAGGAAAACCGCCGGGACCATTGATTTGTAATAATGAGACAGATTGTGTGTTCTATGCGCGTCTGCGAAGAATACTTTTTCCTTTTTACTAAAAATAATTCTTCATTTCAACAATGTTTATATCACACTGATAATGTTCTCCAATGTATGTTTTTATATGTTTTCTTTTTGTATATCTTTATATGACTTTATTTAAATACAAAGCTATTGCAGTTAAAATGAGTTTTTGTTGTATTTACGTACGGAAAGACAATTGACACTCGATTTAATCGTGTAACTTACCCATATCTTATTCAGTTACCTGTACAATAAACGCAACGTACTCACCTCCTTTCATTTCAATTTACTTTTCAAAGTTTGTTTAGGTGTTAGTATACCCAAATTCAATTACCCTTTATTATGCATTGCAAAATGAAAAACCAAGCACTGCACTTTACACTTATGTTAGTGAACAGTCGTTTCAATGTTAAGGGCTATGAAGTATAGTTCGGCTTTGGTTTGATTATTAGCCTTAATTTTATGTGCTTCATTCCATTTTGTCTTATATTTTCGGTGTAATCTCATTACCAGAATAATTTAATAGGATGATGATGATGATGATGATGATAATAATTCGAGGTTCTTATATACCGCTTTATCACAACCTAGTTCGTAGGTCGTCTCAAAGCGGTTCACAAATTATGATTCACAAAAAATGATGATGATAATGCTGTAATTGTTTAACCATATACAGAACAATCATATACTTTACCCACATCACTGTCAGGGCTTTAAGAGTAACAGAACCGTTAATGTTATTATATCCCCAGTAAAACTTACTTTGGATATTTGGCGTTAAAGGTTCCGTTACCCTTTGATGAGAATAGGATAACCTTAACGATACACAATATCCCTAGGAAAAAAATGACCTGAACGATATGCAACATCCATAGGAAAAAACATAACCTGAACGATACACAAAATCAATAGGAAAAAAACATGACCTGAACGACATACAAATTAAACAGAAAAAACATAACTTCAACGAAACACAACATCAACAGATAAAAGATATTTCAACGATACACATAATAGACTGAAAGGAAACTCAATTATACACAAAATCCAAAGAAACAAAAAAAAGATTAAAAAAAAAAAAAAAAAAAACATCCACCGAAAAAATCAAAAATAAGTCGTTAAAAGTAAAGGTATATTCTATTAAATCCATAGCAAGGACACCACTGATCGTTACGTATACATGTATATATCGAGTTGGGATAAGAAATGTAGCAAAATGTCATCCTAGATTATATGCAATTTACACAAATACACAAAAGAAAATGCACCAGTTGACCAGTATATAACGTATCCAAGATTTGTAATAGACGTATTTGATGTGACGTAGATTGTTGGTGACAGAGAGTTTAACGTTGTACAGAAAGCTACCTCACTTTTTTATTTCTTCCATTTATCAACATTTGTCATACGTTTCCATTTCAGGTTAATGCGGTTAATGCGGTACAAACATGTGTTTTGGTATATCACAACCGTTTATAAACCGTCTGTTTATATATAATTCCAAATCTGTTTTGCGCTTTGCTACAGGTTCTGTGATTGGTTGATAGCACAAGTGACCCGAATAACAGCTGTTAATATTAGTATGAACGGCCTTTCTGTAAGCAACTGAATTGTCGTATCGTATTAATCGTAATTAAACGTATCTTTGTCCCTATTTTCTATTATTTTAAGGATAAGAAGTTTTAAATACAAACACGTTTAAACTGCAGTTGACAATATGCACATTAGTGACACGTTCTGTCGTCTAACGTATCGACGATATCAATCTGACAAAGCTCAAACTCGACGTCATATATGAGTCAGCACAATTATGAAAATAGTGGCGATAAAAGGAATTAAACTGAAAGTTTCCAAGATTAGAAAGTATCAACTGAGGTGAATTAACTTACACATATATTGAAGTATCCATGAATTTCAACGACATGACGAACGCGGCAAGGAAACACTAGGCCAACATATGCCGCACATAGCGAGGCCGATACTTGTAGGGTTGGAATTACGATACATAATGTTCCTCCAGTGACATACAAATTATGCTTTTTTCCATTGATCCATTTAACAAAAATAAACAAATCTACATGTAGCTAGATGCATTTCCCGTCACAATTAACACCGCTTCTTTCCTCAAACAGATTGTCTCCCCGGCCTTTCCGTTCTCCAGAATCATAGGTTATCCTTGGTCACAAAGGAACGAAGAAATTTAACACCAAGACTATTGATGCTGACAGACAAACGTACAACACATGCAGGATTTCCAGAGATGCAGCTTAGTGTAATTCATGGGTAAATTGTTTTGTCTCCATCATGATTTTATTGGAAAATATGTTATTTCTCTGGGAGATATGCTCATTCGCGAACCTTGTTGTTTCGCTATAACTGCCTTGGTTGACGCTTTGAGAACGTTACAACACCTGGATTTAACCTACATTTACATAGCGGGTGTCGTCGATGAGACAGAACACGCTTGCACATGATCTTATAAATAAATCATTGGTTTTTTGCAAGGGTTTCCATGTTCATTTGACCTAGTTTTATCAATTTGGAGTTGGAACGAAGGATTCGGTGACTTTCTTAAAGTTATCAGAACAAACTCACGATATGCCTATTGAAAGATTTTAATTATTTTCAGCAATAAATTAATCTAGTAAATTAATTAACAAATGTATATTTATGTATGTGTAACACCTGCACAGTCACAGAGTTCCAGCACTATCCAGATGGACGAGGCTCTCATCGACTGACTAAAGGAGATATCTGAAAATGACGTCAGAGCTTAACACTCACCACACATATATCACATTGCCGCTCGGGGTCCTTGGGTCAGATTTCTGTCGTGTATTCTATATATAGTGATTTCCTTTTTGAAATTCAGTCCGAGCTAATTAATAGAACTCTGAAAAGACGACCCGCTTCTTATACTGTGTAAGTCTATTCTTATTCAGGCTATGGATTCACAACAGTAACAAACAAGTTACGTAAAAGACGTGATTACAATATATATAAAAAAAAGTATTGTCATTTCAAGGTTTTGTTTATCCTCTTGCATCACTTACTGAGTGCATTTCACCAAAACGTCATTGTTATATTTTCTATCACTGGGCAACAAAAGCACTTGAAAATAGTTGTTTTTCCGTCTTTGCGTATTGCAGAGTTATCTTCTCTTGTGAGCAGTTATTGATTGTTACGTCATTGGTTTGTGTGAGAAAATTACGTCGTTTTCTCAAAAATTGATGACGTTACTCTCACAAACCAATGACGTAACAATCAATACCTGCTCCCAAGAGCAGATAACTATGCAATACGCAAAAGACGGAATAGTGGAATGCAAATCATAGTAAGGGGGGTAACTCAGACAATGTCATACAATGTTCGTTGGAACTTGTAGAAATATCGTTATGTTCTTTAATGTATTATTTTGAATTTTGATAAATTATTACATTTTTTAATTGGCATTACAAATATGTCTGATTATGAATACAGCACATTAAAATTACATACTTACAGTAATAGAAGTTTCAATAAAGATCAAACACTAGCATTAGGTAAAATTGAAAATATCATATCATAAACAAATGACTGATGTGAATGAACACAAATCGATCACTTATATAACATAGTATAATCCAAAAATCGAAATCACTAACTATGTAACGAGTTGATATCGCATATAACACTTTAAATCAACAGATGGCTGTTATTCCTGCAATACTATTCACTGTTCAAGTACTAGCCTGGATGTATAGAGGATACTATATATATATTTCACGAGTATCGGTATAGTCTGCCATACGAGGGAAATATATATGGTATTTAACGAGAAAACCATTAAATTTTAAATAATTACATTTTTTCAAAGTAACGAGAGCTAAAATTATTGCTGATTCAGAAAAGTACTGGCAGAGGGTTATTTTGAATGAGTTATCAACTCAATTCTGGCGTTGCTGATAGTATCTGGTAAGATTTCCAAACAAAAATGTGATCGTATAAATACCATATGTATGATGCAAACGTGTACCGAAACGTGTACAGGAACCACGTGTTCTGCAGTCGCAACATCTAAACTTGAAACTAAAAATATACGCAGTAAATAGAAAGTGCCATTCTGGTTTGACAAACGGCTACTAGAAATGATATCTTAACATGTAAGGATATAACACGTCTCACTGTAGTAACGATATATAGAGACTATTACATGGTAAAATCCATATCACATGCTATAATAGCCCTCGACCAATAGCAGACCGCGGGCTTTATCAAATGGATAATCCCTGATAATCACTGGTAAAAAATGCACTATACATTTGTATATATAAGTATGTATAACACCTGCACAGTCACAGAGTTCCAGCATCATCCAGAAGGACGAGGCTCTCATCGACTGACTAAAGGAGAGATCTGAAAATGACATCAGAGCGTAACACTGACCACACATATATCACATTGCCGTTCGGGGTCCTTGGGATCAGATTTCTGTGGTGTATTCTATATATATTGATTTCCTTTTGAAATTCAGTCCCGAGTTCATTAATAATACCACAATGACTAATTGTTACAACTAGTTCAACAAAAATAATCGATTGATTTCTATAGTCATCCATTTAAACAAAATATTAATATATATATGTATATCGGAACAAACAACTTTACGAATGCTTACATTATTGTACGAACGTACAAACTACACTTTTATTTGACCTTTGATAATTCATGGGGACATAAACTATGAATGTTTTGTTTTTCTCTCTGAGGAAATTATTTGTTAGGCATGCTGGATTTATTTTCTGTGATACGGCGTTTATAGTTGCGTTAAACTCATCCAGAGTATGGATACATCACGTACTCTTATTAGGAAGCACGCGACATATCACCTATCTTAATTATGCCAGAACAACACCCTGTCCTTTTTGCACTATATTTATGTTTGCATTAGGAATTGCTATTGTGTTTGTTTTATATATTCTTTATCACACTATAATAGCAATCTATCTTATATCTCCTAACAAGCAATTAATCTCTGACGTAAATTCATAAAACAAAACCTATCGTCAATATTTATATATATGTATATTTATTTAATCTTTCCGATACCTTATTTTTTCATAATTCAAATGAAACTTTCATTCTTGTAATGCATAACCATTTATGTTCCATACATAGACAAAATATTAGATAGCTACGTTTCTCATTTTAATCATTCTGTTGTCATGTACCACAATATAACATCTCACTTCACCCTGTAATGCATTAACACCTATTCTCATCGTTCATCTCGACTAAGATCCAGATAATCAAATCAAAGAGGTTGACGTTGAGATCTAATTTCGGCAGAAAATCGATTGAGAATGAAGCTACAGACATAATAGAGTTATCTGGGATTCCGCTAGACACTCTTTACGAGTCATTAGACAGAGCACGCAGGCATTCAGCAGCCTCCACAGCACACACACATTACCGCCTCGCAATTGATTTTAATATGTCCCAGCTTAGTCGAGCTTTAAACAGTGTGAGCTAGAGATCAACACTTGCCTGGTCTACCGGAAGTGAGGGGAACCACTACAGTAGGATATACAAACATGTAGGGGTGCTCCGCACTGCTCCTCAGAACTGGGTAGTTTTCACACCACTTACCGGACGTTTGACCACTCAGCCTTAAGGTAAGTATAGAGTTATATATACATACAAGTCAACACCAAGGTCATCGTCTGTATCTCCACATATGTGCTCTGGAGTTATAACTATTTACCCTGTAAACAACATTCACTGTGTATAACCTTGCGCTTGCTACGGGGAGATTTTATCGTGACCCAGATATGCATTCGGGCGTTTACAGTGTGGAAGCACGCAACAACAATTATTTAAAGGTATAGACGATCGTGCGATTAGTGTATGAATTATCTACTCCCTGGTAAGTTCTGCTAAAATGACTATCTCTTAAAATTATTCTAAAAGTTGCAATATCTAATATTTTAATTCAATATTATAAAATTATCCCTGTTTACAATTACATAATGTACGAAGTGGTAGGGCAACTGAGTGCAATCACCATACGTTAGGATCCCTGGCCCACTTCAGGAATCACGCTAGAAAAGTCCTGTTTAGGTTTGTACATATAAGTAACTACCCTTTGACCAGCTAGCTAAGCGTTCTAGATCGAGAGCGGAATAACAATGATCGAGGGACTCGGGTTCGAATTCAGGCCCCGAGCCATTTCACTCAGAGCTCTTGTATTTATTTTTGTATTGACTTGATCATCACTGTTTTTCATAAAAGCCATCCAGGTGTTTTTTTTAGGAACGATTTATCCAGCTACAGTCATGGTGAAAAAGCAGCTTCCGGTGTATAGAGCCTGTTTTTGGCAATGGTACGGATGTCCTTATATATGTATATTCTTTTTATGATATACTCTTCATAAACTAGGTACATGTTTCGGTGAGGCATCACATATATCACAGTAAGTATAAGCTTAGTATCAGACTCCCTTATGTCTCCATATCACAGTAAGTTAGCAAACGGCCTTATGTCTCCATGTCACAGTAAGTTAGCATACGGCCTTATGTCTCCATATCACAGTAGGTTAGCATACGGCCTTATGTCTCCATATCACAGTAAGTTAGCATACGGCCTTATGTCTCCATATCACAGTAAGTTAGCATACGGCCTTATGTCTCCATATCACAGTAAGTT
>JAUMHH010164432.1:0-17090 GCA_032359455.1 Chlamys rubida | reverse complement strand
ATATATACAAATATCCTTTCAATACCTGTACCAGTTCCAAACTACAATGGTTACAATTCAGAATAAATCATAGAATTATAACCACAAACAAATTTTTATTTCAAATTGGTAAATTAGATTATAATATGTGCACTTTTTGTAAAATTCATCCAGAAACAATAACACATATATTATGGAATTGTGAAAAGGTATCTAATTTGATCGAAAATATAAGAATTACTATTATTGCTAAAAATCTGGGTCTTGGATTTTATATACAAGAATTTATCTTTGGCAAGCAAATTAATAAATAAGCAAAGTTCAACTTGGATAATTTGATATTACGCACGATAAAACAATACATATATAAATCAAAATGCCTAGAAATAGAACTCAATCTGAATGGTCTAAAAAATCATATCAAATTCTAATTAAAAGCTCACTAAATTCTAATCTCTAAAAGTAACATTAGAAATATAATACAGATTAACACACAAATACATCACTGGCTGCAAATTTAAAAATTAAAAGGTACTAAATTAAACATCTTTCAGACCTAGGTTTCCTTTGTCCTTGCTTTGTCCCATATGTCTTGTCCTTTGTCTTTTGTGTGCATCTGTTTTTGTCTGTATACCTAATGTCACGAATACCATTTATTTTGTATTTATATATTAATTTGTGTGGATGTGTAACTGTAAGTGTATTTGTGTGTGTGTGAGTGTGTTTGTGTGTGTATTTTTTGTCTCTGTATATAGGTACATGCTTGATAAGTATTTATTCATAGTGTATTAAAACAAACAATTATCAGCAAGTCCTACGCTTTAAGGGCTTTAACAACAATCATGTACCATATGTGTTGTATCATGTCATATAAACAATTTGAAAATGAATAAAAAATAATTTTTAAAAATAAATAAAACAGAGAGCAATAGTGCACATGTCAAATCCATACTTACCTACTGGTATTCCGTAAATATTATCGACCGCTATTAAATTCTGTATATAATAGAACAGCTGGCGGAATATCTCATTTTCCATGCGGTACCAGACAAGGTGAGGTTGATTTTTGTTACCGTTTGTGTTGAAGCTGTCTGCAGCTCATCTCTACATCATTTATTGAATAGCTAATGCCATATTCTCAGTGATATTTTTCATATACATATCTAGTACTTATTCGAATTCAATTTTAGGGCGCTGAGGGGTATCCTGTATATATCTTGGATATCTTACGAGTGCAAAACATTCTTTTCGATAGCACTTTCGGAGTGGCCATACATATTTCCGCCTTGTCGATTTCGGGCGTTCGTTGATGGTTTTCTCAGAACTAACCGCTAGTAGCTCACGAAAGAAAAACTTGGTAAATATCGTCGTTAGCACTTATTAAATGGAAAGCCTCGCCGTCTCGTGGGATTACAGACACATTTTGAATCTCCTATTAATCACTCTTGTTGGCCCGGATGTTGATACGCGGGGATCTTAATTTTGGAAGAAACCGGAGTACCTAGAGAAAACCCACGGAAAGAAGGAAGGGACCAGGTGAAATCTTTCCTTTTCACGAACGATCGGGGAGACGAACCCCGGGCGCCTTGATGAAATGCGAGTGCTTTATTAAATGCGCCACCCGACCACATATTTTATTGAATTATAACACAAAGGAATATTAATGGCAACTATTGTACAATTTGACATGATGCTTATATGTAAAAAAAGATGACAGGATGTTTAAATAAAAATAGTCATTCATTTGTTTTTTATGTAAATCAGTCATCATTGAAGTTAGATCTTACTTTGTCACCTTGATATTATTGTCATCAGTCATATATGTCTAAAATATTTGGAGAAAAAAACTCACTGGAATTTGTAAGTAAAATGTCAGTCACTTGGATGTCTGATTCTAAGTTTTAAACCAGGGGAAGCTAGGCTAGTAGTAAAATGCAGTTGAGAAATTCTTCAGAAAAACTTAGGGGCTGGTAGCCATTCTAGATATCAACACAGTGGACACTGTTAATAACATTCAGAGAACGTGTAACAAGTTAATGTTATTTCCAGCAGCAAAACAGTTGTCAACGATATCAAATATCCTGAAGGATTCACAAGCTTATACTCCGATGGTGAAGTTTGATAGATACATCCTAAATAGCATCCTTGTTTCTCCATTTACCACCAAAACCTGTCCATGTATTTCCTTTACATAAAACATCTGTTTATGTATCCTCATTTACACAAAACATCTGTCTGTGCATCTCTTTAAATAACCGAAATACCGGTGCATATTTCCCCCTATACCTAAAACATCTGAACGTGTATCCCTCTTTAGCCAAAATATATATCTGTGCATGTTTCCCCCTTAAGCTAGACTATCTGTCCGTGTGGGTCTTTACCCGAAATACCTGTCCGTGTATACCCCTATACCTTACAAATCTGTACGTGTATCTCTCTTTACCCAGAATAACTGTGCATGTATACTCCTTAACCCAAAATACCTGTCTATGTATATTCCTTTACCAAATTCTTGTACTTAAACCCCCTTTACCTTAAACATCTGTACGTTTATCGCTTTACCAATATCTTCGCATGTTCCCTCCTTTACCAAAAAGATATGTACGTGTATCTCTTTACCCGAAATACATGTGCATATTTCCCCCTTAATCTAAAACGTCTGTCCGTGATTTTTTTTTACCCAGAATACCTCTGCATGTATCCCCGTTTATCCAAAACGCAAGTCAGTGTATCCCCTTTTATCCAAACGTCTGTGTGTATATCTTTACACACAAAAACACTGTCCATATTTCCTCCTTTATCAGAAACATGTGTCCGTGTATCCCCCTTTACCCAAATCATCTGTCCGTGTATCCCTCTTTACCCAAAATATATCTCCGTGTATCTCCCTGAATCTAAAATACCTGACTAGTTATCCGTAAATATCTGAAGCTCTAGCGTGTGTCTTCCGTTAACAAAGCCGACCTGAAAAGTTTTCGTTTATTCTGCTCTAAACGATTAGACCGCTTGGGTAAAGGTGTTCGTTTATGAAATAGGGACGGGCCTAGTGATTTGATTTTGCTTTCTTGCACAAAATGACGAAGACTTTCAAGTTTTGCATTAGCATTTGCAGGTCTATCAGATATAATTACATAAATGTCCATTTAAAATCGAACCATTTGGTCCCAATATTTCACGAATCCTTCACCAAGTCATCTCTGATTATTGAAAAGATTAGCTTACTACACTACATTAATTGAACTTGCATGTCTAAGGTTAAAAGCCTCCTTCCGCTCCCCCTTTCTATTATTGCGATATTCACACTTTTTCAATCTTTGACTAATGTTCCACTATTGAGTATATTTTTCTAAGGTTTGAGCAAGTAACACAAAACACGTTATTAATAAATGCTTCACTTTGCTTTAAGGCACTTACATACATGGATGTCTCTAAGACTCAGACAATATTAACATCTTGAAAACATCCTGAGATTTATTTTATGCATTTAACAGATGCTACGATAATTGAATACTAAATCCTCTTTTATTATATGATAATTCCCTGTGCTGTGTTGTGTTCTGTTGGATATTTGTATCTATGTAGTTAATAGTGCATATATATTTTCTCGATTTCACAGTTAAAAATCATAAGTGACATAAAATGTGTTTATCGGTGTAATAAACGTTTTCCCTGCCTATAACACCTGTAAATGCCTCCTATCTGGTCACAAAATCTTAGGTACGGCAGAATAAATCTATTAAATATAAATGTATACAACATTTGATATAGCGCCCTACTAGCTAACATAAGCCACTCTAAAGCGCTTTACAGTACATACAATTAGCATATATATTAATCAACACAATATTGAGGAATGAGCAGGAGCTGCCTTATCAGGCGCTAACTACTAGTCCTATGCCACCTGGCTAATATCTCCATATGTGTGTATGCCTGTGTGTGTGCTGGAGATGTATTGTGTTCTGTTTGCAGTGGGACCGTGCTTCCAACGGTATAATTTATAGTGCCACCTCATTTGAATGCATCAGCACAGATACCGCACCACCCACCCCAGACCATTTTACACTCCAACTGGGTTGTTGGAGTTGTGTGGGCAGGAGAAAAACACTTTCTCTGAATATTCCATGCGTACGGCGACCTCGGGGATCGAACCCCGGTCGCCTGCTTGGAAGACCGGAGTGTTAACCACTCGACAAATCCGCCCATTGGCTATATGGTTGGACGGGTTTGTTAAATACACTCGCTGTTGATAGGATATTTTGGTAGTAGAAAGATGAACGATGTACGTCTATGAAATAAGAAGTTTTCAAGCACCCCTTCGTTGAATAAATAAACATAATGGATCCCGAATATGTTCCATGTATTTAGATGTTAAAGGAATCAAGCAATGGTTGTCATCGGACTGTTATCTCACTGAAGCGTGAACGGCGCCATATATTTAAAACACGTTATAAATCCGCCGAACGTTTGTTTTTACTGCGAATACGCTAATTTAGACGCAGCCACAGCTTATGAAGATGAAGAAAGGAAAGATGATAATATAAATATTGTCTAAGCTGCTAGAAACGGTTTAATATTTTTTAGCAACTTAGAAAATAATTTGTAAACAACCAGTATAAAATATCAACAACACAGACTAACAGTTTGATTGCTTGTTTTATTGCAGATTAAACACAAGTCATTTGGTGATATCGTCATTCTACACTGACTTCGATATGGCATTTCTGAAATGGGAGGACTATGTTGTACTTGTCCTTACTGTAGCGTTGTCCCTCGGAATGGGTTTGTACCAATCCCTCAGAGGTACAAAGCTCACGAC
Organism: Chlamys rubida; assembly: GCA_032359455.1. Classification (NCBI taxonomy): domain Eukaryota; kingdom Metazoa; phylum Mollusca; class Bivalvia; order Pectinida; family Pectinidae; genus Chlamys; species Chlamys rubida. The sequence goes on along the minus strand of JAUMHH010164432.1, from coordinate 12,295 downwards.
AACATCCCAATACATCATGGGTGACGGTAATATGCCAATACTCCCTGTTGCGTTGTCGTTTATTGTGTCCTTCGAATCGGGAATCATGCTATTGGGCATTCCGGCTGAAGTATATTTATACGGCATGCAAGTGTTCATGTCATTCATCGGCTATCTCATAGCCGACTTGTTATGCATGTACTTTTTTATACCCCACCTCAAGAGGCTGGAAATAACGAGCATTTTTGAGGTAAGATATCATTGTTTTAACAGTGCGATTCACATTAAATATATATTCATCATATATACTAGCCACGTTACGTATAATATTCTTCAATTGATATTTTATGAATTTCTTACATATGTTTTGAACTGAAATATGAGATGTGATTCAATGATGTTCATTAAAAACAATGTTTGTTATGTTTCACGTTTAGCACTCTAATCCCGAATCGTCTAGGAAAACCGGCAAAGGTCGTAATACGAGTAAGGAAGCCATAAAAATAAAACTAGATATGGTATGAGGTAGTATTTAAGAACTGTTTCAAGTTGGGATTAATATGAATATGGTTTAGAATAGGTGGTCAGTGGTGTAATATTAAGCCGAACGAAGTGACGAAATTATAAGTGAATAAAGTACCATTTTGCCCTTGATCAGCCTCCGCATTATAGTGTCACATGATATTAAAACTACTGTCCTGCTGTATTTTATGCTTCAGGCCTGTTTTATCTTTTTGTTTTACTTCCATAAATTAACGTTTTACAGACAACTTTCCGTGTCGACTGGTTATTTTGTTTACACCGAAACATCTTCATTTCTAGAGATTAATGTAGATTTGTTTTAATGTTAGATGACCTAAAACAAGATAGCACAAAAAGTGATGACGCCGTTTATCGTCTAAAAAAGAAAGCACAAAAAGTGATGACGTCGTATATCGCAATGTTTGGTGCAGTATGTGTAACTAATTGTAATTCCAACTTCTAACTGGTAGAAATTGCTCACTGTTAAAATGTCAGCGCAAGGTTGTAATTTGAGCAAAATTATTTTGTTTTTATCATAAATATTCGTTTAGTTTAAAACATATGTTATTGCAAATAATTACAAATGGATTGGGCATAATACTCATTCATATTACATTTAAAAATGTTGGCTGCCTTTTAAAAATTCAAATATAAGGAAAAACCGGGATTTTTGTTTTATTTATTTCTTGTCTGTATAAACCGCATAACCCCAAAAGGAGCCCAGCTTATCCCTTAAATTACGTACTTACCTGCATGCGTTGTTCCTTTGCAGTATTTGGAAGTGAGATACGATTCGCATGGCATCCGACTCTTTGGAACTGTCCTAAGTATTCTTTTTGGGGTACGTCATAATTTGACTTCTATAAAAATAAAATGGTTGTAATAATAATAAAAAACACTTGCACCATACTTTATGCTATCAATATTATTATAATAATTTTTATATTGTCCTTGATTTTTACCTTTGATGACTCAGGTGAATTATATGGGAAATGTCCTGGCAATGCCCGCCCTTGCTTTAAAAGCTGGTAAGTACATGTGCATGATGTTTTGGTATGATTATGTCTTTAACATCTCATTTTAGACTCTGGAAATACTTAATTCACTTGAATTTAGCTTAAATTGGCATATCATTTCTCTAACCATAATTGATTCCATGCTATATGTTGTTACTGTGATAGTAACCCACTTGATAATGACTCAGGTACAATATAAAGAATTTTGGCATCTTCCTTTGTTAAAAGAAGTCAATCGAAAGTGTTAATATAATGTCACGGTCATTTGTTTTCTCAAAAGTCACAGCTCTTTACTTAAGCATGCTAAATATCAAATAGCATGCCTTTGTCTTCCTATTTCATTGAAGGAAGTCATTTGAATACTGTTAAATGTCGTTCAATGTATGTAAAGATTTTCTCTCTAAAACTTGGTAGCTTTTTACATTAACTGACAGCAGCCCATTTGTTAATAACGTCTTGTTGAACTGTTTGCTGTAACGTTTGCGAAAATATCTCCTTGATCAATATCATAGATCATAATGATCAAATTTGCTAAATTGATAAACTATCTTTTATGTAGATCAACTGAAAAATTTAACACTTTGGTTTTTGAATGTATTTCAGCAATGCTACCTTGAATGTAAATCAAGCTAATTTCAAAATTGGCCAATTAGAGCACAGTATGTTTATCAAGTGTGTGTGGATTCATACTATGTACATGCATACCAAGTTTCACCTTATCTTTTGAAAACTATTTTATCGTTTGGTATGCAAGTACATCTTAGGATGGTGATAATATGGTCAAATATGATAAATAGGTCACTGTGACCTTAAGCTTTCGGTGCCACTGGCCAATTTTCATGACTCTAGACAATTCGTTCTATAGTAGAATATATTTTAGCGTTTCAACAAATTTGACCACTGTGACCAAGATTATGGGTTAAGGTTGTATCTTCGCAAATGTTTCAGGACACAGTTTAGCAAGCCACTCGTCAATTATAATAAATCTATGTCTTTCCGCTCACTTTTTATTTGCTCTACTTATTTATACATTTGGATATAGTGTCCTTGACATTGTGTCAAGGTCATTGACTGTAGGAAATGTATATCATTACTCTTATCCCTGGTTATCCTATAACGGCTAAATTATCTTTCTTTTTTTAAATTGTTGTCCTCAGAGAAATTTTTCTGAAAAATAAATGTTTCCATTTCCTCTTACTTAGTTTTGTGTGGAGAACTATCCACGTTGTGTGAATACTGGGCTGGACCCTTATATGTATCTCTCTATGTACTTACAGTGGCCGGTATTGATATCTGGACCTCCATCATTGGCCTTATGGTTGTAGTATTGGTGTATACATTGATCGTAAGTCAACATTATATTTGGTGGCGTACAGTATACCGGGAAATTTTCAGAAAAGCGAACATAAGTAAACAATATAGTAATTAAATGTGAAGGGCGAAATTAAAACTGGGCGAATATGGATTTTACCAAAAGTTTGACTCGGCGACAATTTCCCGGCATACAGTATTAAGATAGATTTATGGTCTAATGTATCAGTTTTCGTCTTTATCTACCTCCTATATGTTCATTTTCAGTGTTGAATAATTAAAGTGAGCAGTACATGTTTACATGTTTAACTGCCACAGATTAATATTATGCTGCAATATTTAGTCTAAGAGTAAGTCTTTATTTAATATAAATTATATTGCATACAATTCTGTTACTTTGTATATAAATAAACTAGTATTAACATCGCTTTATGCTTTCATTTAATTACTATCTCACTACATCACTTTTATAACGGATTCATTGCCTGATGAAACGTAGATTTCAGGCTTTGTGTCAGGTTGTAGTGACCTTCACCTGTATTATTACATGTTTTGTAACCTTTCAGATATTGATTTTCCTACACCTAACCTACAGTACTGCGTATGTGTTTTATTGGACAAAATGTCATATGAAACTGAACTATCTTTAGCTTTTGGCATCAACGTGCTATTTATTGTAATGCATATTCTTCTTTTGCATATTTTATCATTATTTTGCAATACAGAAAACACTATTCACGCAGTGATCTGTTCAACTGCGTTTGTAAGTATAATGACACAATGCATTACCTATACTTTCCTTTTAATACAATTCGTTTTCATTACCAGGGAGGATTCAAGGCCGTCATCTGGTCCGATGTTATTCAAGCCTTGCTGATGTTTGGCGGGATGTTTGCTGTGATTATCAAGGTTGGCCAACATTAGTGAACTTTGCTCACTTTTACATTGACCTTGTTTTTAAGCTGTTCTTATTATCTGACTTCCAAATGTGAGTTTTCAGTGTCTGCCATCATTAAACTGTTTTGGAATACTTTGCCATGGCCGTTTTAATGACGTCACACCGGTAGGTTTGTATCATTGAATTTGCAATGAGTACAAAACTAACAATATATTATACTAATTGAGGTGTGTGACTGCATATAGGTAATACTTCCCTGACTTAAAAAATACGGAAGTTTCAAAAAAATATGTATTTCCAATTCACAATCGATAAAACAATGGTAAAATATGAACAAAAGGTCATTTACATTGCGACACTTGCAAAAGTACAAGGAGATCAGACTCAGTACGGAAAGGTAAGCATATTTTAATTTATGTAAATGTATGTCACATCGCTGTATGGTCACATTTTCGTGCAACAAATGGTGGTTGCGACATCGAAACAACACACTAATGAGCCAAAACCCCGGCCTTCATAATAAAAAAGAAATAGCATGTTTCCCAATGAGATTATGATGGCGACTATAAAACTTGCCCATAGACGTCATCAAATTAAAACGCTGTGCTGTATGTTTGTCCTTCGCCAGTCAATACCTGTCACGGAAATCCTTATACTCATATTTAAAGCAAGCACCTAACCGAATTCACTGTTGGTTGGGGATCCACAAATATTACTATCAAGAAAGGGAAAATTCAGGATAGTTAAATCGAAATTGTACAGCTTAGTAGTACGCCGTCCTTGTACCGATAGATACATTCTAAATGTTTTATATAAACGTGCAAAATGTGAAATATTAGCATTAAGATCCTCTGCGCCAACAAGAGTAGACAGATAGAAAGCATTTTTCATAATTGTTGAAAAATAAATAAATTTTATATTTAAGAGATACTTGCATTTCTTAACAGTTAAGTCAATAAAAGCATACAAACAAACATATTTACAGGAAACAGTAAATCTGCGAATATTCGTTTAGGATAAATATGTGTAATTTTCTTTCTGAGGATGTATGTATTTAATGGTTACATGTAACTGTCTATGTGCATGTGCCATTGTTTCAGCTATCATTGTATACGAAACGAATTTGCTATTATGATGGTTGAACTCATTCACCCCTGAAGACATTTGAACTCCTCCGTCTCAAAGGCGAGAATAATTCATTATGAAATTTCAGGGCGTAATGAGTTAATAGATGACATTCCAGTATATGCATGATTGTTCAATAGATGGGTTGTTTTGTTTTTGTTTAATTGACACTCACACAATAATGATTGTTTAATTGATGAGCAGGGTACAGTGGATGCTGGAGGGCTGGTAGCAACATGGAAAACTGTATACGAAACGGGGCGGCTAAACTTCTTTGTGTAAGTCTACTATAGTCTTTAAACATTTTGTATTGGCCTGAAACATATTTGTCTTATGTGTTCATAGTTTTTTATATAAGTTTGTTCTACAACGTACAGGTCTAAATCTATTTGCGTCTCTAGTGTTATGTTGGTGGATGTGCGAATGTCGTTCTGGGAGAATGTTTCTAAGATATTGTGAGGTAATGTTGTGTACTATTTTGTGAAATTGTATGATTTTGTGGTGTTTCCGCCCACAAGAAAGTGTTTGCCATCCTGTTTCGTTGTAAAGGGTTGCATGACTAGTGAGCTTGGTGCCTCCTGTAATGATGCGTGCAGCTTCAAGTTGTATATTTTCTATCTTTTGTGAATGTAGGTTGGTCAAATTGTCCCAAACAATATCTCCATACTCTAATATCGGTCTTATAAAGGTAAAATACATACGTTGTAGTGTTTGGCGATCGACAGTATATTTTAGTTTTCTGAGTAAATTCAATTTAGCAGATGCCTTTTTAACAATATATTCAATATGGCATTGGCACCCGCCATCACATGAGAAAAATACACCCAAGTGTTTATGTGCATTCACGTCGTGTAATAGATTTCCATTCATTGTCAAAGGAGGATGGACTGGTGTGTTTGCTTTTTTACTAACAATCAAAGTTTCTGTTTTTAAAGGGTTAAAATAAACGAGCCATTTTTTGGACCAATTAAATATTTTCCCTATTCAAGACATCAGCACTATCTGTTGGTGAATCAACTGTAGCATATAAAGATGTATCGTCGGCAAATAACTTAATAATTGATTGAATATTGTCAGCTATATCATTAATAAAAACTAGAAATAGTATTGGTCCTAATATAGAGCCTTGTGGGACGCCTGCATTGACTTTTTGCCAAGACGAATACTTATTATTGATGGCAACTCGCTGCTTACGATCCGAAAGATAGTTTGAAACCATGGCAACAATTTACCAGTAATTCCAAAACTGCGTAGTGTGGTTAAGAGACCACGGTGCCAAACACGGTCAAAAGCCTTACTAATGTCGCAAAAGACCAATCTTATTTCTTTTCCGTTGTCTAATGCATTGTCTATGTCATTGGATATACTTAGAAGTTGATTTATAGGAGAGGCTCCAGGTCTGAACCCGGACTAACTAGAAGATAACAATCGATGACGAAGGGAGAAGTATAGATATGTTTGTATACGCATCTTTCCATTAACTTACCAAGTATAGATAAAAGAGATATAGGTCGAAAAAATTTACAAAGTGTCCTATCATCCTTTTTGTATACAGGAGAAACATTTGCTTTTTGTCCATTCACTTGGAAATATTGATTTCGATAATGAGAGATTGAATATAGTATGGAGCGGAAAGCACAAAATATCAACAGCTTCCTTTCATAAGCGAGGATTATTCAAATCAGGACCAATAACTTTTGAACAATTTAGACAGCGAATGTTATCCACAATTTCTTCCAGTGTGATTAAAATATTGTTCAAGTTATAATCAGTGACATTTGGAATGGTAGGTAATTCAGTTGCGGTTTCGTCAATATTAGATTGCATACAAAAATAATCATTAAAAGCGTTAGCTTCCATAGTATCATCAGTCAAACTTTCACCATCGACACTAACTAAAGGTATACAACTTTTCTTTTCAGAATTCGACACAAAGCTGTTAACTGTTTTCCACCAAGATTTCCCACTCGCTGAAGAGTTTCTCAAATTTTCACAAAGTTTATTGAACTATTTGGTCTTAGCCTGACGTATGGCTTTCACACATTTATTACGGGTTTTTCTAAATTTTGACCATTGACTGACAGTACCGGTCTGCTTAGCTTTACGGTGGTGATATTTTCTTTTACGTATAAGTTTTCTGATAGTGTTTGCCATCCAAGGGGGATCTTTCCGCCTAATTGTAATCAACTTATGGGGAATACATTTGCTAGCTATTTCTATTAAAACTGTATTAAATTTCCTGACCGATTCATCTACGTCGTTAATATTGATGATGTCACCCCAGTTAACTTCTGAAAGTTTCTCACGGTAAAGTGCATAGTTTCCATGTGCAAATAGCCATATGTGTCTCGAGAAGGACGGGTGTTTTGGTTTAATTATATTAAGACAGTCATAGACCGGACAATGATAACGAATCGGTTGACCAAGGAAACTTTCACCAACAAAAGAATTTTCAACAATGTCCGTATTACTAATGCATATGATATCAAGTAGAGAAGATGACGATTCTGTATAACAAGTTTGTTCCGTAATAATCCGGGATAGCCCATAATTTACTAGTAGTCGGTTTAAATGGGAGTTTGGGTAGTTTAGACTCAACACATTAACATTAAAATCGCCTGTAATTATGATATCACTGACCCCAGTACTATATGCAAGATCTATGGAATGAAATATATGATCCCATGTAGAAACGGGTGAGTTCGGGGGTCTATAAAATGTACCGTACAAAACTGATTTGTTTGCTATGAAAAGTTCTATCCATACACATTCAATAGTGGGTATTTCTAAATCCACTCTCCTTTTAACCGATATATTATCCTTAACATACACAGCTATGGCTCCACCTGACTGATCCTGCGTACAGTAGCAAAAAGGTGCAAAGAAGCCCGGACAATTCAAATCATCATTTAAATCATCCGAGCATAACCAAGTTTCAGTAAAGGACAATATACTATGACAATGTAACTCAGCAATTAAGATATCGGCCTTTGGTTTCAAGCTTTGAACATTTAGATGCATAAAAGAGTACTTAGATTTGTCAAAAAATGAACTTAGGTCAGTGGATGTTATTGAAGAAATATCAGAGTCGGAAGATGAGAGCGGGCCAGGATTTTTTTCGATATCACCTGAGAGATATAAGGAAAGTAAAATAATTATAAGTACTGTCAAAATTATTGCACTTAAAACTGCAAACGAATTAACATGTGCACACGTCACGTGTGCTTCTGGATTGGACTCCATGTCTGGGTATAAACTATACATGTGTAAGAGCACAATTATTGGTAACGAGTTAAGACCAGTCATCATGAAAAAATTGATGCAAATAACATCTAAAATAGAAAGATAACGGGTCTTTTTGCTATTGGTACGCTGATTAAACCAACCAATCCGTGCACGATATAAACCTAGACTGAGCGGCATGTCAAGTCACTCCTGACCGACGACTAATCGGTGTAATTCCTCGCGCACGGGTAGTGGTCATTAGCATAGCTGAGGTTGCAGCAGTACACAGCATAATATACATGGTATATGACAAAAGATTGAAGTAAGTTGTTTGCGTAATACACACAGGTTCGTAAAGCAAATATTCAGAAAACATAAGTGAAAAAGAGGATAGGAATCGATGACAGAAGTTAAGTAAGAAGACGTACATGTTAGAACTTGGGAAGGTAAAGACATGTAGAATTTGTTTTTATTAATGATGAATACTGTTTTGCCAAGCCAATCAGTATTAACCATTAGCACCGTCTTCGTCGGTAATAAACTATTTCTACTTTTTTCTACTTCAAAGAACCCGACTTCTTTCACGTATTGTCCGAGCGTTCAAAATAATATCTCGAGTGCTACACTTACATTTAACGCTTTAGCCTAGATGAGGATTATGCGTGCCACATACTTGTATGAGTAATATGTCAAGCGATCGAGATAATCGGTCAAGCGATCAAGGCTCTGAGGTAGGAATCAATTTGTCTATCCTAATTATAGCATCGTACTATTCCCATTGTAAGGACAACACTAATTGTATAGTCTTATACTGACTCTCTAATAAACGATGCGTTGTCAAAGAAGTAAGAGAGTAGTACAAAGCCCCATACATCTGAATGTCAATTCTTAGTTCTACATAGGGTCAGTAAAAGGATAGAAGAAAAGGAGAAGTACAAGCCATTATATATCTCACTGACAATTTGTGTTCTACAATGGGTCAGTAACGGTTAAAGGAAAAGGGAGTAGTACAAACCACTCACTGACACTTTTATGTTCTACAAAGGGTCAGTAAACGGATAAAGTCGTAAGGCAGTATCACAAGCCCCTATACATCTCACTTTTTTGTTCTACATAGGGTCAGAACAATGTTAAGGAGTAAGGCGTTATTACGAATCCCCTATGCCGTCTTTGCGTATTGAAGAGTTATCTTCTCTTTTGAGCAGGTATTGATTGTTACGTCATTGGTTTGTGTGAGAAAATTACGTCGTTTTCTCAAAAATTGATGACGTTACTCTCACAAACAAATGACGTAACAATCAATACCTGCTCACAAGATCAGAAAACTCTGCAATACGAAAAGACGGAATATATCTAACCGACAATTCCCAGGGTCAGTAGCATTCGCTTAGTTATGAATTTTAGGGAGGGGATGGTGGTGATACATTGTTGACCAATATTTTACTTACAAAAACATACTTAATTTTATCAGCCCCAAATCTAAATTGCCACCAACTTTGATTATGAACGTAGATGGTCACTTCGTTAACTTTTTGTAACAAATGACATTCAAGACATTCTTCACCAATATGATATGATAGCTCCAGAACTTATGAAGATGATGTATTAATTGTTTTTCTCGCTTTAACTTATCCAATATATATTGAAATGATAAACTAGAGAAAATTCGACATGTTACGTGCCATGATCTTATTTAATTTACATTCATTAGTTAACATGTTTTATTTCACACAAAGGCAGATGCTTGGCACTACAGTCAGTCGGGTCCATGTATCTACTCGATGAGGAACCGTGAATATTCCATTGTGACTGTATGGTAACCAATCCACACTTAGAAGCATCAGAATGATGCACATTTTGTTGAAGGGTGTGGTCTGCTTCGTCTCCATCACTCCACTCCCAATCTCCATGCGACGACACACGACCATCCACCCACGCCGTCGTGATTCCTGTCAAATTTAAACGTAAAAGTTACCGTTTTGTATATTGCAAGTCATAAACGCAAGAAAAATACTAAACATGCTGATATCAGTTTGATGTTGCTTCAATGATCTAATCTTTTGGATTCGTACTTTATAAAATAAAACATGAAGTTTGACAATTGTTAATCAATTATGTTATATGCATCAATATGTATTATTTTCTATATTAAATGTATCATTTAGGCGTTTTTCATTACTTAATTCTGCTCTCATATCCATAATTCAATTATGGTGCACATATTTTCATGCTGTTCTTTGTATCAAAATGTTTGAAATATAATTTTTAAGGATTTTAACACCTCTAGTACAGATTAGCATATTAATGCATAAAAAAAAGTTCATAGAAAGAAATTATTATTCGTTATTCATATGTACTTAGACCGGCGTGTGTGGTTGCGGGAGCGACGCTCAGTAGGGTGCTATGTAAGCTTGAAGAAGAACTGAAATCGGCTAATCCGGCGCAGAGTTGTTCACACTTGGCCTACGTGTAGATTAAACAACATAGTTTATTAAAGTGTGACATATGTTGTATATGACATGCAAATACCCTTCTGATAACTTATATTAACATCAGGGACGATATTGGATGAAAATCATAATGGATCATTTAGTAAAACATCTGATAGACCATACTAATGATATATCAGCTTGACAGGGAATGTAGTTATCTGTATAGTAGGATTTATAATGCGATAAAGTTGGGAAAATAAACCCATGGATTAAGTTACAATTAAACAATTCACTGAATATGTGTGTTATATCAATCTATTTAACCCTGCCCCTACCAGTGCCGAAAACTGTAACTACAATGTACCGCCAGTGTTCACAAAACGGGACAGTGTTAACTTAAATATTGAACTATTTTATAGAAATCGTTCACGCTTATTTCCTATAACAAGATGATATTTCTAGCACCTGTCACGATGTGAAGGTCCATATACCACCAGGGAAGAAGCCTTATATAGGTTTTAAGCCTGTTGTCCAATCTTTTTGGCATGTTACCATTGTCCATAAAATTTGTTAAAATTAAAAATTTCGTCGGTGGCTCTATAAATAGAAGATACGAAGTCACCCTGAAACGGACAATATGGTTGCTATTGTTGAAGGATCAGCGATCAATATAAGCAAAAGATTACATTTATACATCAAATAGTTTTTAATCACAATATGTTCTGATTTAATTTCTTCTCTAAAATTAAAATAACAGGTGTCTGAAAATTGTTTTAAATCAATAGCACATAAGTTAAAAATACGTAAATGTTAATTCAACGTTTAACATTATAATATTAAGAAAAAGTCTCGTTATTTCTTAACAATGAAATCTCAAGTGAAAAATAAACTGTATCATTTTTATCATTGGGTTGAATTGAACAGATCATTTACAACAAAATAAAATTGTGTTAATTAAATAAAGCGGATGTCTTCATTCTTTTATGATACATAATAAAGACAAAAGGTAGGAGTGGTCGATGTTAGTTCTGTGCATTGAATTTTATTTCTATTCTTATTATTAGTATTTGAATTTTAAGTGAAGTGATTGTCCGAATGAATGAATAAATGAAAAAGGATGAATGATTGAGACCCCTCTTGCATGAGAACAATTATCATAAGGAAACTTAAGCCAGGGCCCAAACCCTGGAGTTATCCCAAAACGTTTTGTGGGTCAATAAAATCAAGAAAACAAATGAAATAAAAGGAAAGAAAATACATTTTTGTAGAATCGGGATTTACATTTAGATACACGCAAGCGGTTGTTAATATTGTACGTGTTTCTAAAAGTTTCATCACTTTAAAAAAAGAGGTTCTGTGTTTGACCTGGTTATATAATGACAATACCTCGTTGAATCCTTACCTTAGCATCAGCCCAGCTTAAATGTGTGAGTGACAAAGCAAAGCATGAACTTTTGTAATGGATCCAGCCTGACGGACAACTACTGTATCGACTAGGACAAGCTAATAATAATAGAATTGTATAAATACACATTAAGTCTCCTGCTTCGATGCTGTTCTTCTTAAATATAAAGGGTTATTCACTATTCTTTTATCAATGAAAATATGTATTCTAATCAGTCACAATCAAGTATTTTACATCAAAAAGTGCTCTCTACAAAACGGCATGTTAAACCTTTATATGAACATGATATGACCTTAATGCTATCGTATGGAAAGCCATAGCTGTCACATATGGCATAAAAATACTATATGAATTGATATTTTCATTATATTATATGATTGCA
>JAUMHH010164421.1:0-11531 GCA_032359455.1 Chlamys rubida | reverse complement strand
AAGGACATGCAACAAAATCAATGTGTGAACCAAAGGACATACAACAAAATCAATGTGTGAAGCAAAGGACAAACAACAAAATCAATCAGAGTTTGATGATATATTTTAATATATATTTTAAAATCAAAAATACACAATACAAAAACCAAATAATGCACAAGTCTTAGCGTGTGTAAGGGACGAGACAGTGTCCAGTTTTCTCTTATTATGGATTGTCTTGTTCAATCTTACAATTTGTAAAACAAATGATAATACTTATTATTATTTAGACGTACGTACCTTCGAATTGATTACGAGTTACCTGGACAATCCAATATATACTTCTGTTAGCGTTATATTAAAGTCTTCAGTTATTGTTGTTTTGGAAGCAAAGTACATTTCATATTTTCTGAAATTAAACTGTACATCAATCGTAAACATGAATTTAACAGTGTTTTTAAAATAATATATCCATAATTGAAACATTTCAATTGTTACGCTTTACAAATAAGAGTTGTATTGTAATATCAAGATATAAAGTTTCTATTAACAAAACAAAAAATGACATAATTTTAATAATTTGAGTTTCATGTCACACAATTAATTATAATTTCATAGTTTAATTTGAGTCCCATATCAAATAATAAAAAAAAAAATGTATTCGTTAACTAACCGTCATACCTTTAACGATTTGTAACAACGTGCAAACTATTAAATATTTCAAAACAGTAAATATGAAAGGATCCACACTATATGGTTTAGCTATAGGAGTAATGTGCAGGAGTATATCGCTAGTATTTGTAATATGCAACACTCCACATCACAAGAGCGAACAATATGCATAGCTGCAACACATGGTGGTGAATGTCTGTAAAAAGGTGAGAGGGAGCTGGAAAACGACTGTCTAAGATTTGATTGTTGTAATAGTAATAATTAATGTTTCAGAGAAGATAATGAGCCGTTGTATTTGGCTTGCTGACGTTTAAACGTTAATTGTGTTTTAAAATAGACAAAAGTCCAATACTTAAATTGGCTTTGGAAACATGTGATGTAGGTCTAAGAGTAAAAATAAAGGTCACACTTTATAAGTTGTAGACCCTCTGACATGATATATGAAATGTTGATGCCCAAAAATCTTCTAAATTTGATTATTTGATTCGTTAACCCAAAACGAGTTTCAAATGTATGATACTAGGCATTTCATTATTGTAAAGAAGATTCTTAAAGCTCATTTGACATTTAAAGAGTGTATCCTTACATGCAGCTTTATTGTCTCGTTTTATCGTTACGCATTCTCGACCTGGATATAAGTAAATGTAACAAAAATATTGTGATCAAGACTTTTAATTTTGTAGTAGGAAAGGAGAACATTTCAGAACAACACTTCTATCAGAATTAGAATTGTCAGTTCGAGGGGACAAAGTTTTAAACCAGGTCAAAATGTGATGATTATTGAAACAAAGAGAATCGTTATCATGCTGGAAATGCAAATAAAAGTGAGCTGGATTCATTGTGCAATCATACGAACGTGAATAGGGAAGACAAGTGGGAAACAAACCACGACAAACTCCACATGTGTGCTAGAGGTTCAGAGACACAAAGTTTAATCTAACATCAAACAAATTACCCATGTCCATGTATCGCACATCATCTCAGTCCAACCAAACGTTTTGTTAAATTTGTATTCCAGAATAAATTAAAAAACTCAAGAGGGTGCAAAAATCAAAAACAACATGTTCACGTAACGGAGGCATGTCAATATAGAAAGCACATAACAACGTCAAGAAATGCAAATTTTACCTACCTGTGGTTGTATACATCTATAAATAACGGGGCGGATTATAATATTTTTACGTTATGTTTTTAGATCAGGTGTTAAAAAATAAATTTAAATAAACAAATACTGGAATAGTTTTTTTTATTAAGCATCAATCAAATAATCTCTCAGTAAAACTATAATAACTCACGAAGCTTAGCAACTGGAGTCAATTATAAAAGTTCAACGAACAAAATGCTTTGTCACGTGTTAGCATCACATTGTCATGTTGATTTCAATCCGTATCTAAATGATCAGTTTAAACGACTACCATTTACCGGAATTATTTTACTTTGACAACGGTGCAGATAATTAAATAATCAAGTTTTTGAAGTAAGCGGCCCCTTCGACCAGATAAAACTTCAATAATTATGTAACGCAATTAGCAAGAGAAAACCCCTAAAAAAAACCCAACTGAATGAATGCGCTGTTGTTCAAGCATATAATTCGGCAAATTAGTCGTCAAGGACTTCCTACAACGAAGAATTAACCTTACTTATATTTATCTGGAAAATTTGGAGCGTGACTTTGGTATCAGAGGTCGAATAGCAACGAAATCTGTGACCAGAAGGGCTACGATGCACGACAAGAATTAAAAGGAGAACGGGCTCCCTCACAGTCAACCGGTAAGTATACATTGTAAAAACAGGAGTTTTGGACATCTAGCACCTTTTGTTAATTACATGGTTGGATTCACACCATACCAGTGATTACTACTTTAACAGTACCTGTGTTACCTTGGAGGAACCGTGTTTCTAACTATGCAATAACAACTATATGACAGCATAAACGTATCTTTGAGGGGCCCAATCATATAGGGACAACCTTTCAACATGATCTATGGTATTACAAAGAGGCAAAACCTTAAATAAACAGCTTACTTTAATATCCAGTGGGATAATACAATGAAAGGAGGCTTGTAAAGGGGCTTCTTTAATTCTTTGAGTGAGCCTTTAAGTGTCCAAATGTTAAGGTATCGTCTAAAATCACTAAGGCAAACACGTGTTGATAAAAACTATTTTCGGATATTAGGGCGTTCACAAATTTACCAGGATATTTTATAATATGATTTCTGAAAAGGTTTGTATTCATCTGAAAGACTACTTGTTGTTTCATTAATGTATATATGTCTAGCAAACGACGAATGTCTTCGATACCTTTGGATAAATATATAATCAGATTCCGCCATATTTTATCCTTCAATCCCCCATGTGGATTGTTTTGGTATTTCTTTAGAACAGCAAAAAAACTGTAAAACAAATAAAGGAATGTTCCACTATCTATTCTCAACGGTTCTAAGATATAAACGATTTTGTGTTTAGTAATTATAATTATTAAACAATGATAATTCAGTCACTGATTACTTTAGTAATTTAGAGAACATGTTATTATGCTGCTTAAACAGTTAAGATTCTATAGGATATATCTAAAAGATCACGTCATGAAAAGTCCTATATCTGTACAAGTCCATGGTTTCACAACAATCTTATCATAATCAGCTGCATGGAGACATTTTCAGTACCGGCAATAAGCAGAACATTTACAGTATATGTCAACAGTTCATGGTATATTGCCTTCTAAAATGATTAATGTACTCCCTAATGGTGTGTATAAGTAATATTATATTCATTTTCATCAAAAGTAATACACATTTACAAAGTATATTCCAACATGCGAAAATCCTTATTCTATAAACAGATTATTGACTAATCTGTAAGGGACCACATGGCGAAATTAAAGTGTAGTATGATTCTCTACTATTACCGTAACCATATTTCCGTTCATGCTGGATTTAACAACGATCTTATTCGTACACGAATATTATTTTGTATTCAAAAACACAAAATGAAAATAGCCTGAAAACATCCGGACTTTTAAACAGTTGTGCCCGTAAGCCGTCTCTACATAAAAAGCCAAACTGGATAGCTAAAATGAAGTCTTATGTACAATCTGATCTGGTATCAAATGTAATCTTCAACTGAAGTGTAAAATTTTATATAATAATATTCGTTATTTTGTCGAATGATAACCCCTGTACTAGAACATCTCTCGTTCCGACCTACAAGTACTACAACAATGCAGATGCTGTGTGACACAGATATATAAAATATCCCCGAGTATAACACACGCCCTGTATTTGCTGACTAAACAACCAATAAAGGATATTTGTAAAAATATTATGAAATTATGTAAATACAATTAATTACAATTATAATGCTCATTATTTGTTACGTGCGTTTATCAATTGACTAATGCTATATGCAAAAATCTGTAAAACTAATATAGGTATTTTACGTTTGAAATATATATATTTTTTGATATGTTCTACCAACAAGATTTTAAAAAACCTGCTAAAATATAACCTTTGTAAATCTTAAACTTCATCTTGATGCTGTTATATTATACAATAAAACTAATGTACTGTTATTTTAGTGACTGATAACAATTCAAGTCTTGCCATTTGCAGACACAAGTATCTAAATAAGTCTATGCATTGTAATTATTTTGTAAATAATAAACAATGCATCATAACATTTTCTATACACTATCTCTCCAATCGTTTATTAAATACACAATGTACGACACTATATTTTTCCGGGGCTTGTAAAACTCACAATCCAGAAAGTCGCATTTCGGAATGTGACAGCTGACTGATTTAGTAATTTTACACAGTATACTATAAATCCAACCGTTCAAACGAACTACATTTGTTAAACATTTCATAAATATATCTGGACGACTAGAACTATATTGCATATCTAACTACTTGAGCTATTTTAATGATTTGTAAATTAATAGAATGTTAATATGATTTACTATTACTAACATAGCCGTATTAAAAATGAGTTTGATATTAACTGGACAGATGCTTAATATGACATTTCAGATTTAAACATATTGACTAAATATATCATGTTTATTATTATTAAGTTTGAATGAAAGTTATCATGGTATAATGCATAATGATGTCGAACAAAGAACACAAATTGGCAGTTAATGGATTAGTATTTATCTATATAAAATACCCTTTCTTCCGTTAAAAGGTTATATAATGATGAAAAAAATGGCAACCTATATAACCTATGAAACAATATCAATGTCTTCGATGATAAACTATAATGCTTCAAATGGAAAATGCTTAATAATCAAGTTAATAACGGTGTTATGTATTTAAAATTATGTAATATATAAATACATACTGTAAATTGAGAACAATAACAAAATAATCAAGACTAAGTTTGTTTTGAACACGAACCGGAAGTGAAAGGGGGCGGAATAAGTAAACATGTTACCCGTCCCCCTGTCTGCCTGCAGTAATAGAGTGCAATCGGGCGAAACATCTCTTCGATACTTGACAGCTGACCTTACTGATTCGGCACACTGTGGTTTAGTGAGTTGTTTTTAGAGGATGAAAGTCGACACCGGTTACTTGACTCTTTGCTTGACAAAGGAAGCAGACGTTTTCGAAAGCTAGCAAAATCAGCTTTTAATTTCTGTTTGTGTTCAAAACTAACTTAATCTTTATTATTCATACCAAACCGGTGAATCTTCTTAGGAAAATCACAAAAAATCTTTAAAAGAACAAGTAAAAATCACTGTTTAAAACGTTATCATGATAAATAAAATTTCGATAAATATACTATATTGTTGTTCCTGAATAAGATTACACCACGTTCTGTTTTCAACTGGCAAGTAAATGCATATTAGTTTATTACGTATAAGCTTTAAAAATGACATCAATTAGTCTACATTTAAATATCTTTCGGTTGAGTATTAATATATCGATGTTACATACCACATCATACATATAACACACGTCAAACAAAGTAAACTGCTATAGGATCATGGTTCCCTCATCACAATGTAAAAACGGTGTTAGTATGATGCATGGCTGTAAATAATTTCCATACAGAATAAATGTTAATCAAATGATGTACCATTGTTCTGGTTGTTTTCAAACTAACGGCTCTTATTGCTGATACATGTTTCTAAACTATGACAGAAATATATTTCTGTTATTATTATCTACTCAATAGTTTAGGTTGTTTTAGTATGACATTATCGTAATGCAATACAATTTACCAGGAATAAAATGTGAACTGTAAATCTAACAAGAATATACGTCAAATTTTATCTTTTCGAAAGCCGTTTCAAAATATCAGCTTACATAGTTGTCTTGAAATTATTCTGAAACGTTTCCGAAATCACATTAACGTCTAACATATTTATCAAGGACCAGATAATGGATAAGTATACGGATTGATAAAATTATACTTTTAAAATACAATCACACAAATAAAACACAAGATATCATTGATAGGGCTTGACAATTTAATACATGGCCCATTTTCAATATCATGTCTTTAAAGTTGATCGGAGAACGCAAATTTGCTTAATACTGATGAAACATTTTATCGTTGGCATCGTCATAAACAACTATCAGTGGATAATGAACTATAGTTTGAATTAAACACGCCAAATGTGTTATTTTACCTGACATATTGTAGTGCACTTGTGATTAAATTCAATTTACCAGTAAAATCCTTTCCAGGTCACTGACAGAGGCAACGATGTATAATCATATACATTTCAGATATCCAGCAGAAACGAGAAAAATTAAACAAACATTTGGAGAAATAAAATCACAGATCGACGTACATATGGATTGATTGACAAAAAAAAATGGATGAAAGGGTGGACAGACAGAAAGATGAATGGATGGATGGGTTGGGCTGGATGGATGGGATTGGATGGGATGAATGAATGGGATTGGATGGGATGGATGAATGTGGATGGATGGATAAGGTGGGAGGATGAATGGTCGGATGAGTTGATGAACGTATAATGGGTATGAATGAACAACAGACTTTAGGATTCTGTAAACCTTTCTTTAGGATTGCATGCAGAAATGTCAGTTCGTCCGTCCGTCTGTACGTCAAGTTGGATTTTGTCCTGTCGGTTTGTCAATCTTCGTGTTAGTGAGCTATGTGTAAATGTCAATTTGTAATTTCTGTTTGTAGATAGGCAGGTCTGTGATGAAATGACAAGTTCGTCCCTTGGTATATAGTCTGGTGATATAAGTTCTGAGTTCTGTCGTCTGTGATTTCTTCGCATATATGCATGTTTGTCTGTAAGGTATATGCGCCTGTAAATGTATATGTGTGTCATTTGTTCTGTCAAAAAGTCGATACAGTTTGGTGAGGTGTGAATGAATGAGCGAGCCTGGATTTCTCAAAACAAAATTTTCTTTTTAATTAGTGATATCCTAGATTTTAATTTTGGAATTTTTATTTGATATCATTAGTATAACAACAAATAAGAAATAAAAAATCTGCGTACGAATTACTAATTCCCATGATTTACTAATCAATGTGTACAAATAAGGAGATCGCTTTTTATAATTGCCCCAAAACACAATTATAGTTTCTAATGAAATAAAGATAAAGATTTAGTTGATAACAAATAACACCCTTTTTAAGTTATAAAATTTACTGCATTATCTATTTTTTCAAATGTCAAAAGAGAAACTTGTAAAAAAGGATCAAATACGTTTAATCAATATCCTTTCAACCCAACCGCAGTATATATAAAGGGGTATTGACAAAATTAGTTTGTTGCATAAAGTTCCAAATACAACTATACAACTATACCCACACGACACGATCTGCTTAAGCAAGTTTTATTTTTACATTTATCTGAAAAAGGAATTTCTTTGAATTTCTTATTGCTATTATTAGAATATACTTTTCTGAATTATTAATTGGAATTGACGGTATTTGGAATAATATTATTTAAATCTAGAATTGTCCACGATTAATGCAGCATGCAAGATACATTTCTGATAGTTTACTGAATGGCATTCTTTAGTAAACATTTCCCAAATCATACCGCAGAACTATTAGATAATTCAAACTTCAATCCTGAGAGAAATCGAGGCTTGTTCATTATAACGATATTACTGATAAACCACATGAGTACCCATCGCTCAGCTGTTATAGGTCATTGAATAACACTGCATTATAAACAGAATACACCAGGATTGGTCCTAGTTAATTGTTTACTGCGGCAATGTTCTAATGATTGATGATAAAATATTCCTCTAAGACCAGATGACCATAGCAATAAGTAAAGAATAAAAGGACTGGTAAACAAAAAGTTCAATCCCTTAACGTTAATATCAATAAAAAAACAGAAGTTTGAAAATCACAGTCCCTTTTCGGACATAGGAGTTCCCAAAGAACTTTAAGCGCTCGGGAACCGACATTTTGTAACTTCTGTTTCCTTATATCTTACTTATCTACATAAGGAATAACCCGAAGTTTATAAACTGAAATAATAAATTTAGACACAATACAACGTCAAAACACAAACGTAGAACCTGACGTTGACAGAAAAGGAAGATGACAGGAATGGAGATAAATTAATAAAAAGAAATGAAACACCTATTTATTTAAAATATTAGTTTGTCGTTGTAGAAAGCCTCACAAAGTTAAAATTTTTACTGTATGGCAATTTCGTCAATTAAGGGTTCGTTGAAAGTGCTAAAGGTCAATGATAAAACTCCATTTTAAGAGTTCCGAATCCAATGTAGAAATTGTAAAGTGTGCCACTTTTTAAGACTTTGGACTGTAAATCGCGGTTTATTTTCGTTATCGGTAATTTATCTCAAGCAGTCTCGAAGCTGGGTTATTTTCATGGTTTCCTGATTTTCGAAGACATTAAAGACTGTTTTTCTCAGAACATTCAAAATAGTTAACTGTCAATTTTGTATTTATCACATAGCTTTAGATATTTCAGTTATATTTAAACACAGAGTAATCGTTTATTTGCAAGGTCCCCCATCTTGTAAAGACTGGAAGTAAAGTATGTTAAGGGTAATAATGTCGATACAAAAAGACAAACATAATGATCAATTTTGACTGTATGCGAGATTTAGCAATTGTACACAGTGCAAAGTTTGGTGAGTGGCACGTCTTCTAATTACATTTAGTTATTTGTTTTACATGCTCTAGCACAGCGTTGTAGGGAATGCTGACAGCCATCAGTCTAGCGGAATATCCTAACAGCAAGACAAAAAATGTATTTATCAGAAAAAGAATTTTAAAAAAGCCATTCAGAAAAGAATACCGGCTCTAGCCCCGAAAACATAGTATGTTATATACCTACCGGGTATGACCAACCTGAGACATCATTAATCTTCACTTTAAATTACGGATGACGAACGTCACGCAACAGATCACATGAACTAGTAACTGACTCGTTATGTCCGTCTGTCTTTGAGTCCGGTCCGTTAGTTGTCAGCATGTCTGCAATCCATCTAAACAAACTATCACACTTTCATTGTCACTTACATTCATTCAGTCAATCAGTCATTCATCTCTCCTCCGTCCGTCCGTTAATCCGTCCGTTCATCCATTTGTCCATCCATCAAAACACGTCCATCCATCAATCAATCCATATCCATCCGTCCGTTCGTCCGTCCATCCATCCATACGCGTGCATCCATCAACATCCATCCTTCTATCCGTCCGTCTGTCCGTCTGTTCATTCATCCTTCCATCCATCCATTCATTCATCCATCTTACCATCGATCCATCCATTCCTCCATCAATCAATCAATCCACCCGTCCATCCATCCATACACGTCCGTCCGTCCGTCCGTCCATCCGCATCTTTTCATTATTCGTTTATTTATCCTTCAATCTGTTCGTTCATCCATCACGTTTCACCCGTCTGTTCATTTATCCATCCATCAATACACATCCATCCATCTGTCTTTCCGTCCACCCATTCGTCAACCCGTTCGTTCGTCCGTCCGTCCGTCAATCCATCCGTCCGTTCATCCTTCCGTTAAATCCATTTGTCCGTTCATCCTTCCGTTAAATCCATTTGTCCATCCAATCCATCAAAACACGTCCATCCATCCATACACATCAATCAATCCATATCCATCTGTCCTTTCGTCCGTCCATCAATCCATACGCGTGCATCCATCAACATCCATCCTTCTATCCGTCCGTCCTTCCGTCCGTCTGTTCATTCTTCCTTCCATCCATCCATTCATTCATTCATCTAACCATCTTACCATCGATCCATCCATTCCTCCATCAATCAATCCATCCGCCCGTCCATCCATCATACACGTCCGTCCGTCCGTCTGTTCGTCCTTTCATCCGCATCTTTTCATTTTTCGTTTATTTATCCTTCAATCTGTTCGTTCATTCGTCCATCGTCTCACCCGTCTGTTCATTCATCCATCCATCAATACACATCCATCCATCTGTCTTTCCGTCCGTCCGTTCGTCAATTCATCCGTCCGTCCGTCCATCCGTCCGTCCATCCACCCATCCATCCATCCATCCATCCATCCATCCATCCATCCATCCATCCATCCATCCATCCACCCGTCCATCTATCCGTCGATCCATCGATCCATCCATCCATCCATCCATCCATCCATCCATCCATCCATCCATCAATCCATCCATTCACCCCTCATTCATCCATTCATTCGTCCAATCATCCCTCCATTCATCCAGTTTTTCCAATCTCTTCATAAATATGTCAACCTGTGATTCTATTCATCTATGTTTTTTAATTTCTCCAGTTACTATAAATATTTTTTTCATCATAATTTTATACAATTTTACATATCCATCAAGATTTTATATGATTATACACTCTTGCCTGTGTCAATGCACTCAAAACAATTTCACCAGTAACCTGAATGTAATCATAATCACACTACAATATGTCCTAAACAACACTTTCGGCATACTTGTTTAAATTCAAGCAATATTTCATAATCCACTGATACTTGTTGATGAGTATGCCAAAGATAAATTTCTTTGTCAGAATTAAGCAAACTTTCCGTTCAAGTCAAATCATGAGATCAATATGTTATTTAAATAGTGGTACAGTACGGTCTATTGATATTCCAAGTGAAACGCTAATCATCGCGATTTAGGGTGACGCGTGCCCCTCATGCTCTAATCACCGTGTTTCACGATGATAGGTCAATTATGCCGATCGGTCATCAGGACTCAATCACGATGGTTTGCGATGACAAGTCGAATCGCGATGAACCCCCGCGATCGGAACGTGGAGGATCACGAGATGTCAGCAGGACTCATCGGCGCTTACTCATGCGATAAGAGCCGTGTATTAGGGATGTCCATATTTACCTGTAAAATTGTCGATATTGAGAGTAAAATTCAGCCGCTACCATTCAGCCATACCTACCGTATGTAAATCAAGCATACTCGAAACCCAAAATAAAACACACAATTTTGTCTCTACGTCTTATGTTGTTATGTGATTTTTAACTTTGAAAGATACCACAAATCATTTGTTATAACTATGATCAGCACGCATAAAAAATCAGGGCTCGCGCTGGCGGTCGCCATTGGCGAAAGTTAAACATGATTGGCGAAAATGTCGACAAGGGGCTTTTATTTAAGTTACTGTCGACAATAGGAAAAAAAACTTTGGCGATAACTGTTTCTAGGGCAATTGTTTCAGGTAAATTTAGCCCCAGGACACCGCTTGTGTACTACGATGTCACGACTGAATGCATTTTGGAGCTCTTTTGTGTTGTTTTTATACAAAATGGTCACCTGTCAACACATCGACTCCGTCTGATACCAAAATCGCCAATTATCCAATTATGACTATATTGTCTAGTTCCGAGGGGTGCTCTGTGGAGAACAATAGGGTAAGTTAGGGTGAGAAAAGG
>JAUMHH010164410.1:0-17095 GCA_032359455.1 Chlamys rubida | reverse complement strand
AATAATAGCTGCTTCTCTATCAAACTCTATGACATTTACCTACAGTACGACAATAATAGCTGCTTCTCTATCAAACTCTATGACATTTACCTACAGTACGTCAATAATAGCTGCTTCTCTATCAAACTCTATGACATTTACCTACAGTACGACAATAATAGCTGCTTCTCTATCAAACTGTATAACATTTACTTACAGTACGACAATAATAGCTGCTTCTCTATCAAACTCTATGACATTTACTTGCAGTACGACAAATAAAGTTGCTCCTCTACCAAACTTTCTGATATTTACCTACAGTACGACAATTGTTGCCACTCACGTCCAAACTCCATTTACCTGTAGTATGACAATAATGGCCACCCCACTACCAAACTATATGACGTGATGACTTGATAGTGATGATTGTTCACCTTTTCCCTCTTAGCGGTATCCTACTACCAGCCTCGAGCTCCCCTGCCTATGAAGAACGACCAACCTAGCCTACCTGTGGAGTATGCATGTCAGGTTGATTCGTCACTAAAGAACCGTGGTCTGGAATCATTACTTTCTGGGAAAATACGGCATGCATACCATTAATTACGTTGCCAGGGTGTCTATTTAAAGTCTATGGGGCATTATGTTAGGGCTCAGCCTAAAACACACTCAAAATATTTTGCCATAGTTGTTAATTACTTTCAATCCATCGAATGTTTCCAAGCGTAAAGCTTACTACTTATTTTATTAATTTTTCATTGCATGATACAAAACTTCAAATCACTAGTGTCTGGAACAGTGAGATCCTTCTTTATGATATTGATATCAATAATTATTACTGTGAATATTTTCATATATTTTCATGGGGCCGAAATTTCGTGGTTTCCCGAAAAGAAGCCATTTCATTATATGAATTTCGTAGATTACAACTACCTACTCATACTGAGAATGGCTTTTTGTCCAAATTGTATAACTTCGTGGATGAAGACTACCCACGAAATCATCGAAGTTAAAATCCCAACGAAAATGAGTGATTTCACAGTATTACAAATAACATAATCATGAAATATATTTATTGGTTCTTTATTAAAAATTAAAAAAAACAATACAAAAAGTAAAATATAACAAATCAACATTATATAATAATTAAAGGCACTTCATGAATATTTAAATAAACACTGAATAATATTCATATCAACACTTCATGGGAGTCAAATGAACACATGTATTGTAATAATAATGCCAATATTTACATGTACAATATACTTAAAGCTCATTAAATGACTCTTCCATATCTAATTAATGCATTCCTTGGCTTATAGCTCAATAACACTAATTGCAGCGGCTATTTTCGCATACATGCATATTCATTTGTATAATGAAGCACCATATGCATATTTGTATGCATGATGAAGCACCAGTGTTTTATTCATTTCAAAACAAGCATTTGATGCTTTGCAATTTAATCATAGACTAATCAGTACCCGCTACTGATTGTTAAAAACGTTAAATAAATACGCAAAAGTTTACAACTTCGCCGCTAAAATGATACTGTCAATTAACTAATTTTCGCGAAATTTGAAATAATTCTCGCATGTAATTATTTAGTCATTCAAACCAGGAATGCTTATAAGTTACTGTTATATTTGCGAATTAAATCTGCGTTAAGTAGCCGTTTGGAGCATAATCGCAAAAAAGTGTTTGCAAAATGTTTCTTTTATTTTCGCGAGAATTGAGTAACTTTCAATAAGCACGGCTGATAGTCTGTTTGATTGAGTTATTTAGACATCGTAAATATCGTAAATAGAAATCTTCACGAAGCATTTGTTTGACGCTGAATAGCAAAACTAGATACTCACAAAAATATATGTTCGCAAATATTGGAGGTTTTACAGTAAGGATTGATGATTGTTTGATTGCATTTTTTATACACGAGAGAATTGCACAAAAGTCATTGCATACTGACAATTTAGTCAGTGTATATGCAGGAAGCCACCGATATCCATTATACTTTACAGTATACATAGTAATATGTTAACACAAATATTTGCTGCAGTGTAATGTATCTAAAACATGACTTAATACGCAATGGAAAAATGTTCACTGAAAATCATCAAAAGGTAGACTGTCACACATGTGTACATGGATTCAATGTTTGTAGACGGTCACACATGTGTACAGAGGATTCAATGTTTGTAGACGGTCACACATGTGTACAGGTGATTTAATGTTTGTAGACGGTCACACATGTGTACAGGCGATTCAATGTTTGTAGACTGTCACACATGTGTACAGGGATTCAATGTTTGTAGACGGTCACACATGTGTACAGGGATTCAATGTTTGTAGATGGTCACACATGTGTACAGGCGATTCAATGTTTGTAGACGGTCACACATGTGTACAGGGGATTCAATATTTGTAGACGGCCACACATGTGTACAGGCGATTCAATATTTGTAGACGGCCACACATGTGTACAGGCGATTCAATATTTGTAGACGGCCACACATGTGTACAGAGGATTCAATGTTTGTAGACCGACACAGAAATCATGATTTGTCTTGGAATTATACTCTTCTTCATCCACTCTTCCTTAATAAATATTGTCTTTAATCGTATAAACACATTCGGGAAGCATTTCTAGTTGTCCGTTTACTTATTGGGTATCAGTATTAATCATGGAAGCGTATACATGTTTAACTGGAGGCGTTTAAATCCGTCAATGGTTACAGATTTTGATGTATCTTCCATTCTTTCTAAGCACAGGCGTCACCCATGTGACGGTTCTGCAAGGACGGGCGTCGTGTATGGAGACCGAGCTTACATCTGCTTGGGTAGCACTCGACTAGGTCTATACACTTCAGAAACTCAATTGGAAGTTAATTCCAAATAGTTTTAAGCTTTCTTAAATATTATTATCCAATATGAAACCTTTCAACGAGTTCTTTTTAATTTCGGTTGGATCTTGTTCAATAGTTTATATTTTTGCGATTTGTTGATTAAATATTTGTAGTTGCTCGCCGATAACTCATTGGCTTTTATCTTGCTCAAAAGTCTTCTCTTAAGATGGCGAATAGGGTCAACTGATCTCGAAATTGACGCTTTTGCTGATGCTTTTTTCATTCTGCTGCAGTCAGAATCTGTAAACCACAAATGGAACAAACAGTTAGATAAAGTTATTCGTTTAAGTCTTTTGAAAACATAACATAAAAGGTAGCTCAGCCTTATTAGTCTGGGTTATGGATGATGTCGTTAAATAGATAATAAGCGGAAAACAGTCTGTTTTTTTTTCAATCAGTGAAAATGATACACCTTAATTATGTACAACTACATGTACTTATCATAAAAAGAATGAATTTATTGGCACTGATCAATTTCTGTGTATGGTTTTTCAAATGGGTCAAGTTATGAACATCGTCTAAAAAGTTTAAACAATCAGCTACCTCTTCGACGTGTAAACATTGACAGTTACAGGGACAATAGTTACCTGGTGAAGCCCAAAATTCCACCGTTATTAAAGTATGTCGGGATATCCAGTCTCTAGCCTGATGAATATGGTCGCAATCCCACAAAACAATATGACCTTTGGCGTTGTTGCCTTTCTTGGTGTACGTGATGACTTCCATGATCCCTTGTTTCCCCCAGAACTTATCTTTGGTTGCTATCGGATCTGTCTGGTGCAGCACTGAGATGTTAGGGTACCCGTATTTGTCCACCAAGAACGGCCCGAAAGCCAAAGGATGGTAGATGTACTGTAAGCCATTCCGTCCTTCCACACTGTCGTGGCCATAGGTAGAGAGTTTGATAGGCTCGTGTCCCAACGAGTGCTCGCCTCCGAGCTTGTTGAGAGTGACTGAAAATCTAAGAGCGCTTGTGTCATGCAGTAGGTGTTCTGTATCACAGCCAATCATTCGCAGCAGCATTCTGTGAGTGAACCTTCCACCATGACTGTGATATCCGGGATAGTTATGACGCAACTTCTGAAACGATGGCAGGGCAACCTGGCAAACAAAAACATAAAATGATATTATCGAATAATGAAGAAATTGCGAGGTTATTATAGTAACAATGCGAAATCATAATCTGGAAGGAACACAATTTAACGTAATTTGTATATTTTTTGTTGTTGTTGTTGTTAAGCGTTGACTCAATTTGAGGTTTGAGTAGAAAACACGTAAATATATTAAAGCAAAATCAACGCCAAGTTGTTATGGGCTCAAAAGTTTGAATTTGTGCTATCAAAGTATTAGGGATGCTCCAAGTCCTTGCAATCGACTTCAGCATGGTAATTCAACCAAGACAATTTATTCTTTAAAAGGAGAAGTCTTGAAGAATGATAATAAAAGGTCACTGTAAGTAGTTCAGCAATGTCGTCATTAAAGGAGAGGGCATCCAGGAGGATGATAAGAAGACAATGTAAGTAATTGGATAATGTCGGTTTAGTCATCTGAAAGAGAAAAAGGCTAGCCTAGAGGATGATGAGAGGACACTGTGCAATGATTTAAGAATGGCAATTTGGCCATTTGAAAAGCCAAGCTTACATTCTAAAGGGAGAACACTACTAGTGTTGTATTACATCTATATAACTAAACGTTTACAAGCTGATACAGGCATACCAGGAATATCGTGTAGAGAGAGGAGACACCCTATACGATGATTGAGCTTACAACTGTTGTAGTGTTTATTTATTCCCCATAGTCAACTACAATCAAATGGCATCGTATCATTTTCGAAGAAAATTACTACCTACTTGTCATAAAACTCGATAAAAAGGCAAAGTATTTAGTCACACTTTGATGGCGGGCTCAAAGTTAACAGCAATAAAATGTTGCACGTGTTTGTAAGAAACAAGGTTATTCTGGTGAGCAGGGCTGAATTTCATACGATTATGTATGTATAATTTGGTCCGGAATGTAATGTATACGAGTGTCGGCGTTTAGTTTGCACCTATCTCGGTAAATGTATATCATTGTTGACTACCTAGTATCAGAATAATCAAGCTTGTATGTCGGCGATAAAGACATTTATGTTAATATAAACAATAAAATAAATATCATTGGTCCTATTTGGACCGATAGATTATAAAGTATTTAACTTCACTAGTTCATAATAAAACATGTTCATTTCTCTTCCAAAATGCCTTGAAATTCATCAAATATTTTTGTGTTTCCTCAATTCAGATGATAAACATTATGACCCCTCATTATACAGCACTAGCTATACATTTCAATCACTTTGAGGTGAAGTTTATTTATACAATACATGGTTAAGTTGATGGACCTGTTACAGCTGTGCCCTGGTTGTTGATCATAAAATTATATTCTGAATCGTATTTATGCAAATAAATCCTATCGAATTTCCTTATGTTTAAACTTGTTCGTACTGAAAAACCAACTATTTAAATATGGCTAGGGTCAGCTATCTGATAGACATTGCGGACTACAAAATGGCGACTTAGGGATACTTAACGTTGTTTTAGGTGAAGCAATACTTTTATTGTTAATATCGCTGTGTGTACAGTTTGATGGATGTTGCTACGCAACAAAAGTATTTTTCAGTACGAGCGTCGTTGTATAAACACATGTGTAAATTCACTGTCAAAATGAGACCACTGCTCAAAGGAGATATTTCTATTCACAGCGATTGCCACTTGGACGAGTTAGGGTGTAAACGTTTTGAGAAGACGGTTACCTGAGGACCGTCGATACTTAATGAGATGCAAGTAACTTCTACAGCGTGAACACTACACGTGATATAAGTGTGCTTGTAGATTTGTGTATATGTAATTTTTTTTTTTTTTTTTTTTTTTAAAGTTTTCCTTTATGAATTGTTTTCATTTCCGAATGGGTAGTTTGACGAGGAGGTGAATTTAAGCTAAATGATACCAGTAGTGAACTTCAAAGCGTTGTATTTGAATTTAGAAATGAAAGTATCGTTATAGTGTCTTTTATCTTCACATCAACCTAACATCACAGACATTCTAGGAGGTAATTTAGATCATCAATTCCTAATATTGCAACCTAGTAGTCATTGTACATAGCATAAAAACCTAGCTTTTTCATCTTCCTAATTTGAATGGTGGGTTGTCAATGAACTTCTGCTGCTAATTTACCTATTTATGTTATTAAACGCGGTTTATGTAGGACAAGAGAGTTCATGCTTGTCTTTACCACATAGGAAATGTTTATATTTTAATACGTTTATGATCTTTCAAGTTTTAAACTATTGACACATTGAAAGAAAAATGCAGCAACCGAATAATTATAGAGAAATAAAAAGAAACAAAATTCGAGCGTTTTTTTTTCACAAGGTCTAATTTTCTTGTTCGTTTGATCAGATAATATGAAATTTAATAACGTTCGGTGGATTTTTATGGATCTGCAGTATATGCATTATTCATAAAACATCGTAAAAATTAGCTTAATTCGTTAAATTATTCTTTCAACTTTATTTTATAAACAAGAAAATATGTTTGGACTTTGAAACTGTCGTCTTAGGCTCCGTAACAAGATAATGATGCGTGTCAGTCGATAGCGATCCCTTGTGATTCCACTCATCCACAGACCAGCGCTTTAAATTATTAGGGAGGTGTTGGTCAAGGTTGACTAAACATGATTCAAGTCATTGCACCGATTGCATATATCGAAAATAAAAAAGTGTAAAAAAATATTCATCTAAAATAATAGATTATTTGAATGATAATAATTGGAATATTTCAGAATATTTTAAATAAAATAATACATACCTTGTCAGCCACAACAGAATAAATCCACACAGCTACAAATACTAGTAAAGTGTTCATTTTGGTTTGGTATCTTGTACAAAATATCCTGTCACTCGTGAACTAGTACTCCTATGACGAACTGTCTCGTGCTTTCTGGCGGGGTGAGGTCTGACACGAGGGGTGATGTCGTCTGCCAAAGAAACTGTCGTCTGCCTGAACCAGCTACTGTCCAATCAGCGCATGGCAGCCCGCGTGCTCACGCGATTTCAATGTTCTTATGTGTATAGCTCCTCCTCCTTTATGTTAAACTATATTCCATTGAACGTGCTTAAAGTCATTGATATGCTTTCAATTGTTAATAAATTCTTCTTATTCGTTTACTGTAGACTTGCCACAAGAGTTCGTACACTAGACAGACAAGTCCTTAACACAAGTCGACAAAATGGCGGTTTATCCAGAGATAGCACTCGGAGAGACGTCGATCAGAGGTTTTAATCTCTTAGGAAATTGACAAGTGCATTACAAGCATAATGGAGACGAGTTTTTGGGAGGCCAATCTTATTCACAACACGTATCTGCTAGCGACCCTTTCCTGTCGTTGCTCGCCATGTTCTTAATGTAGCATATACACTCCACTTTTTAAAGAGAGTACATAAGTTATGCAGATTGAAAAGTCGTATATTCATATATATGATAACGTTATATATTGCCTTCATTTTCAATGCAAGTCTTCCATTAGATGTGTTATACGCATGACCGTGTTACTGATCTACTTCTGTGTAAATTGTGTTGCTGTGTTTCATGTATTCGCCTGTCCGTTGTTGAGAATTATTACAATAATTTTATCCTGGTTTTAAAATCAAAATTGAGCACAGTATTTTGTTGAACCTGGTTTGAATGCAAGGTATAGGGGAAATATATGTATGATATTATAAAATCTCTTTTTGTGGTATAAGAAGTATATGAATATTTTTTTGTTGGGTTCTCTTCCCAAAATTTCAACATACTAGTATGTTATGACATCAGGTAAATATGCAGTATAAACATGTATGTAATATAATCAAGAACCAAAACGATGTTTTACATTTAAGGTATTTTTGGTCTCACTTCACATAACATGACTGTGCAATTCTTGTACATTTAGTTACGTCATCAGAAATGCAGATTTCTTTGCTTTAATATACCTCTCAGTTGGTAAAGGGTTTGACTGTGGTATCACATTTTGTTATTGACGTGAGAAATATATTAGAATAAACATAACCCCCGAAACTTGTTACTGAGACAGAGAAACGTAAATACACTTTAAAAATGCATTCATTCATCTACCCATCCTATCTTTGATGTGTCAATACAATCATACAGATCCACACGTGTGTAGATACTATTATCATCATTGTAAATTAAAACGATTTTGGTGACGTCGACGTCAAGCATGTGTTTACCCACACGTGACGTCACGGTTATTTGATTTGACGTAAGGCTCTTTCACGTGTTGGAGCTCTTCAGGGTTTTAGACACACAAAGGTTTCACGTGAAGCGTAATAAACGTGGTTATTTATTTGTGTACGTAAGCCAGTGAAAAACCGTTTACATGGCCACGGATTGAAATCAAAATATTTGACATGTTAAAGTATTGTAAAGAATCATATGCAATCGATTTCAATGCATTTGATGAAAAAAACGGTTCAAATGTCGGCCACCAGCAATTAAAGCACATCGACAGCTGTTATACAAAATAAGACAAGTCACTTTAGCAAACACCTCATTGGAATAATTCATTTGTTTAGACTTGGAATATTTTGATAACATGTCTTTTTCATTCGTCCCATTTCTTTTTGCGATCGTTTTTGTCACATATTTGTGTATTACGCTCATCTTTCAGTATACAAGGTGATAGACTCTGCCGGTGGATGTTTAGTCCCCGAGGTTTGTTGTAGCCTTGATGGCCACAGTTATCTCTTTTGAGTAGTGGAATGGTTCATACTATACAAACTTTACTTATTATATAATTTGAAATTAACAAGCACTCCTTTAAATTTTCAAATTAATACATTAATGGGTTATGCACCTGCCCCTCTGTATCAACAGTTATTTAGACAATTTGGATTTCCAACTTTTTGGCCCCCAGCATCACCGATGAGTCCTAGAAGGACGAAACAGCTGTATGATGCAGTGTAATTCATTTCTGGTTTACTGTATATATTACCCAATTTTAAAGGTATAGTCACCGGTTAACGTTACGTTGAGACTGAACTAAGTTTCATGATACGTAAAATCCCATTTTTGCATTAAATATACTTAGTAATGCACAAGATAAAGCGACACATTTTCCACCAAATATTTGCATATTTCCAGGTATCTATCACGCCTAGTAATACTGGTGGTACCCGGCTCTATCCAACCTACTTGCCTGGGGATAAGGTGCACGTACCCCTAATGAAACCCTACCTTATTCAAACAAACACGGGGAGGATTGTTCCCCTCCCAAAAAAACAGTTGTTGGAGAGCCCTCCTTGACAGGTGAGCCATCTCGGGTCTAGTCTTTAACATAGCCGGCTTACAATGACACTTAACATGTCTTTTTCAAACTGTGAGACTAATTAACTGGAATACATTACACTTAGCTCATGAATAAAATATAATTTGCTTAAGAAGAATCTCGCCACGGGTGGGGACTGAAAAGTAAATTGATCTGTTACAGAAATTCGTGTTTGATTATTGACCATAATTGGTTTGTCAATGGATGTGTTTTTGAAGTTGTTAAGGTTCTTTTTATTTCTTTGTTAGATTGTACTACATTTTAAAATTTGTGCTAGTGTCTGTATGTTAATAGTGGCCGTGTCGAGTTTCTAGAACCACAAGGCTGCGATTTGACGCCTAATTTCGAAAATAACGTAGATGTCTCTGAACTATCAAAAAACAATTTATATTCACGCCTACTCCTCTACACAAACACACGTTACTGTTAGTCCGAACCACGCTAGCTCCCATGCGGTAGACAGGGGATTCCCGAGGTTTGAAAAGAAATAAGGACTCTCTTTAGCTACATTAAATGCAGACTTTGAAGTTCCATATTCCTAAAAGGATATATGACTTTTATGAATTGCATCCATACAAAACTAAGAGTAATAATTTATTTCTTCGTGATATGTATCAGGGATGAATTCAGACGTTCTTGAGGGGACCCACCTTCTGATAAAAAGAACAAGTTTTACTTAGTAATCTATGTTCAATTGTCTTCCACACTATAATGCACTTCTTCTGTTTCTTCATCACTTCTGCCGTCATCTTTTCTACGCCTGTCTTTCTCTGTTACTTTCTTCTTTTCCTTTCTATATCAATGTTTCCTTTTTTCTGTTGTCTCTTTTTTTTCCTTTTTTTTTCATTTTCTTTTTCATTTTTTTTTATTATAAAGATACAGTAGATATCTGCACATATTCCATCCACATATCAAATATCACTAGGTTACATTATATCACCTATGATACATATCAGCTTAAGTATTATTATACATAAACGCTTTTTCGGTATGAGAGATGTTTGAGTGAATCGAATGACTGTATTTAACAAAGTTGTTAGTAATTATATACACAAATATGAGAGACTATACTGTATTGAAAACAAAATCTGAAAATAAAACAAATACAAAAAATAGAGGATGGATTTCCCAAACAGCCTTGGATGCATCCTTTTAAGTAACTTAATAAACAGTTTGATCTTAAAAGAGGGAACTCTCAGAGATCAATTTAAAAGCCATCACTTCCTGTTACGAACCTATAGCATAGCAATACCATTCAACGAGGATAGCTTTATTGGTGACTTTCCAGAACGACCCGCTCTATGTTCAAGACAACACTACAAACAAACGATGGCAATAGGGAAAAAACATAACTAGCTTAATTTGTATTTGATGTAGCATTAACGTCCCATATCAACACTTATCAACACAATAAGGCCATACAGGACCAAACAGTAGAAAATGAAAGGCAAATTGCACTAGTGGAACTGAAAGTTCAACGATTGTACAAAGAGGATCGACAATTAAACGTTAAGATCTCAAGTAGTGCGTATGATAAAGCTTATCAACTTCTGGTTTGATTTGACACATGAAAAAGCTGTGACGTTAGTAGGCTCTTAATAGGATCAGACAATAGTAAGTAAATTGTTTTCTCCAAAAGCTGAGGGTAAGTTTTGTGTTGATATACAATTTTTTTTTTTTTTTTTTTCATTTCTTTTCCCTTTTGCATATTAATTTACGGTTTCAGCTAGTACATGTATGCATATATATTGTATATTATATCTATAGATGTACATATTTTGGTTATTATCTAAGTTTATACATTTGCATGTGCAACTGTTACCGTGCATCAAAACTCTTTCCATTTTTTCGAAAACTTTAGCATAAAAGTGTTGCAATATTTTGCCTGAAAATCGCCGGATAAATATTTTATGTATATGTGTTTTGACCACGAAAATGAATAGAAAAAAAGGAAACTCACGAAAAACACGGGAATGTACGGTGATTAAAAGAGAGCGCGTTAAAAGTCATGATTGATTTCTAACCAAGATGCACCATCAACCATACAAATGTGGTTTTGTATGCAAACAATATTGTCCACTGTCAAAGTCAGTCTGAATAGAATGCAAAGTAAACATTTTAAACATAAGTTCCATGTGATATCATGATGGTGTGAATAATGAACTTAAAAAACAAAACCATTTCCTGTTGCATAAGTGGCACTCGTCATGAGGGGGTCGTTTGGCCCTAACTCATACAGGATAGAGTTTAAAACTAAAACAAGATGTGCAATTTCTCAGCTTAAAGTGTGATTCCTATCCTTTCTTAGTATTTGATTACTTACATTATTATATTACTTCGCTTTAAACAAGTTGACCCAAATTCAATTCAACACAGGAAACAATTTACAAGTAAGATGGATCACCAAGACAAACACTTCTAAGTCTGTATTTATACAACAATGGCGAAGATTTAATTGCTTCTCGTTATTTTTATAAGAACTACTCTGATATGATACGGTTCTTTTGGCTATTAATTTTGAATCTCACAAAGCAGAAACCAAACTCAGAAAGATTAACTGTAGGTTTATCAGACTTGGAAAGTCTGTACCAGGTACAATGATTAACCTCATAACGAACACTTGTATACTCAACCCGACAGGGGATGGAAGAAATATATTTGTACATGAAAATAAGACTGATATTAACTTAAAGCAATTCCGGAATAATCTACTGGTAATACCAGTGTTTCTGGGCGATCTTTTCAGCGCGTGATGCCGGTCGATCGATAAAAATTGCAATTGAGAGGATTACATTATTTGAAAAGCTGTAATATGAGAAAATGTTTTCAGAAATCTGTTCCATAGGTTTAGTTGAAGTGTGTACAGCGTTGTGCTGTGACGCCCATTTAGAGGACGGTATATGAATTGCTTCGGACTGAGTACCTCCAACTATCTCAATCCGTGTTTGCACTGGAAAAAATAAATGCTATTTTGTGAAACATGACACAATTATCATGTTTTGAGTGTATGGGGTATTACGCCTCCTACTCCCGACCGACACTCAATAACAGGAAATGAAGGATTTATCAAGCTAGAATCGAATTTTAATTCTAATCTAGCGGTAATACGAAGTAATATCTCATAAAAAGCCAGTAAAACACAAATGTTAAGACGGGGCAGGTGCAATTTAGGAGAGAAAAAACCTGAATGCGACATGATATCAAAGTCTTAATCTTTTTTATAAAAGGAATTTAAAAGATATCTGTTATAATTTGTATGATGTTCAAGTGCTATTTAAATTGTTACTGTATTCAGAATCATTCAGATATAATACTGGCAGGTGAAAATATGAACTGCAGAAAAAATAAAAGAAATAAGACTTGCTTGGTCGCTTCAATGCGATAAAAACACCCTAAAATCAATCAGATGTGTCGATATATAAAATTTATTTCAAGGTCTAGAAATTACAGATCTTGAAATAAAAGTATTGCTTTTCAATCAGATAATATAGATAGAGTTGTCAATTCGTGAAAGAAAAAAATAGAAGTGACAGCCCTTTTATTAAGCGTCTTTTCCGATTTCGTACCGAGTTTTTATGTATGTTCGCCATCTGAAACATTCAGAAGGGCGTAAAAATAGGATTTAAGGTTATTTGAGAGGACATTTTCCAATGTGAACGGTATGCCATGGTGTCATCTATACAACTGACCGATCCATTAAAAACAAGCCTATGTGTATTTTATTGTGCAAAACCTCGAGAGAAGTGAACTAAGCTTATGGCTTATATAGACCACATGTTGTCTAACGCTTTGTAGCATACTGTCAAAGGATTCTGTCGCTCAATGTAAGAGATGTTTGTTAATTCTCGATCTGATGCCATTAGCACACCTCCTCGTGGTGTCCTAGGGTGATACTGGCGGGAAGCTCGAGCCAGACGACTTACAACACGCCAGGTTGATCACGTGCACGCTCATGCATGCAATATTTAATCTTCAATACACTGCTGTGGTCAAGTGTATTATCAATGTTAAACTAGTTCTTTCAAATATATTAATTCGTATTGAACCTAGAACTGACAGTTGGATTGATAATATAATTTATCATATATTCAGACTGCTATGCAGTATAGTAACATCATGATATAAAGTTTAACGAAATGCAATGGCAAAACGTGTCGTGTTTCTGTTTTTCTGTTCCAGTCTATATATGAAAAAAATTAAATATGAAATATGTGGTTGGGAATGTTGTGGCAGAACATACAATAAGTTTTGACGGAAAATCTAACCATACATAAAAATGAACTAAATCAAAGTTAAATTTCAAAAAAAGAAGAAAGAAAAGGACAATGATATCTACATTTAATATAATGATGTGGTACTCAACAATTTGTATGCAGATATGAAGTTAGATTGCTTTTTGACTTCCTGTTTTAGAGGTATGGAGTTAAACGCAAAATCAAACCTAAGATATTATTGAACTTTGAAGTTTAACTAAAACATTTGACAGAAAATATACAGAAATGTAGAGAATTGTGACCAGTAGTATATGTATTTCTTAATTTATGTAAATATTGTGCAGACAGCATTTGTAATGTTGTGTTATTTTTCACTTCATTGCATTCAATGAAATATGTTAAATCTTAATGTTTATTTGTTTTGGTGTCTCTTCGAGACAAGATGGATGCTCCTTTAATTCTGTGATGTGACAGATGAAAACACTCATTAGGGCAATGCATCAGACACTCGTGAAAACGTTTTAAAGAAATCATCAGTACGGCTGCAAAATATAGGATTGTGACAGTACCTTGACACGAAAAGCGTGAGCTCTGTCGTTATCAGAAGTATATACCCCGTTAGTACATTTATACATCACAATATTTTTTTTAGGATAAATGGTGTTGTAAAGTAGTTGAATGGAATCGTTGTTTTTTAATATTTGCTGTGAATCAAAACAATAAATCTGGAGTTGCACACGTTTTAAATTGACTTTAGAGAAGGTGATAAACAACACGACCGGGTGATTTGGCGGGTGTCTTTTTAGTTTCGTGTATATTGTCTGTATGTATCGTATTCCAAAATGATTGCAACTAGAAACCGGGTAATTGGGTGAGGCCTTCCCCCGGCAGCTGCTCTCGTTAACTGCTTTGAAATTGTTGAAACGCGATAAAGTAGGTACAGGTATAGAACTATTTGGTTTTAAAGCAAACGGTTTGTGTACGCACTAAGATACTAGTTTAAGAATAAGCATGCGTACCATATGCAGATCATAGGAATGATGATTTCAAAAAGGATTGGAGTATTTTGTAAAAACAAAATTGTTTCAATTGTGCACCAAATTGGTTGTTTTTTGTTTTTTTCTTGGTTTTTTTTTTACATAATTCACTACGTTATGTAAGACGTATAGATACCAATATTTCGAATAAAAATATCTTTTAAAAAACCACAGTGAATAATTGAAACTTGCAATTTCAAAATAATTGTATATCTTATTGGATTCTTTTGTACATTTTTTTTCTAACAACACAATCCAACCTAACTTCTGCAGTTTAAAATCCACATGTAGCACACGTCAAAATGTTCTACTTCTGCTCTACGTCATTTCCTGTCAAACAAAATAATTTTCTAATTCTATTTTTTTTTTCATATATATTTCAAAAATGTTTCGTTATTTTTAATTGATTAGATTGAAAAGAGTTGTTTTACTAGTAAGAAAACAACAGTGGTTCTTTTTATGTTTAAGACAAAATTCATACAAATATATTTGATACAAGTTTTTATTCGTTTTATGACGTTTGCAGTACTGTTTAAATAAAGACGTGTCCTTACCATTCCAGGAGAATACAAGTGTCACTTTTGTGTTAATCGATAAATTGAGAAAAACATTTAGCTAATGTTACAAACATAATTCATAAGCCCATTGAAAACTACGAACCGGAAATCGGCAAAGTGATAAGGACGCTTGTATCTTAGTCTAGAATTAGGTAAGGACACCCGAACCGCTCTTGTACCTAAGTCTTTTAAAATGAATAACTGCTAATGGGGTCAATAACAAAGATTAAGGTTGCCATATAGGTGAATCGTTTTTGAAATGCAAATATCCTAAATCACTTCATCCTTTTAATTATCTAAAACACGTCTACAACTTAACGTTTGCTGACATTTTGGTTTACAACACAGGTAGGTAGACCTGCCACAAGTTACCTAATAAAGGTTTTATGTTCTTTTTCACTTTTTTATTATACACAATTCAGTCCGTGTTACCTCGAGTATTTCTAATAAACAGCCAAAACAATTACGTGAAGAATAAAATCGAGAGATGGCAAGAAACATCAAAAGGAAAATGGCGCCCTTGTTCTTGAATGTCAACACCTTAACCTAAAATTACTCTCAGGAGATGTTTGCACATTTTATCGAGAGGGAGGGAACAGCTTAGCAGCGACACACAAGAGGGATCTTTGGCGACAATAAGACCGATTATATAACAGTTAGTTGGGTTATATTTGACAGGCTTGCCCTTCGGAGTCCTGCTGTGTCTTGCTATTGGTATTGGCCAAGCCAGTCATCACTTGCATAATACAGATCATCTGTCGGAGTTTACGAATTTCCAAATTTAAAGTACAGGCACGTTCATCTGTTAACCAATTTCAAAACAGTGTACAATGTCAAAGACCAATTAGGCGAGCTCTACACAATCTCATTATATTTTCATCTTTAAAATATCTCCTCCGAACACGCCTGCTATTAACACTGTTACTTCTCTCTTGTTGATTCCCAACAGGGGGAACCACGGGATATTCAACAGAGCAACTAATTAAAATGGCGGCACAAGTTGTAACATGGCCCGTTCTATATTTTCGTACTTTAACCATTTTAATAAGAAATTTAAATCAAACCACGTACGTTTTGGCTACAGAAGTTTCTGATACATACTGCGACGAACTAGCGTGTGTATCAAAAGCAAAAGCAGGCAGTAGAACTTCGATACATGGTCTTATGAGCAACCTAGTACGAAGAGGACTAACTAACTCACTAAAAGTTCGATATAATAAGTTTCGTATTTGCCAATTCGCCTACCGCCAGCATATTTCAAGGCCATTGTTTCTTTTTTTCGTGACAATTTCTGTAAACGTCTCTCTCGGTGTAATCCATTTACGTCGGGGATTAAGAAGATACCACTGCATGAAGCGTCGGAGGCGACCAATATTGGAACTCCGGGGTCAGAATGTTGCATTTGCTTTAGTGTCCTGTATTTCGGGACAAAAATAATGTGATCAAAATAAATCTGCTGCACCCATTGCCACCTTTGGGATCCTGATTTTTTTCTCCCCTTTGTAACTAGTTTCCCGTTTCCAAATGCGTTACTTGGTAATATTAAGTAATATTGGAATTAAGTGTTTGCCCAAGCGAGGACGGTTGTGGTTTCCGTCCCCTGATCGTGAAATATCAACAAAGTCTTAGATATTGGTACGTCCGGCTATCTGTTTGCTGTTCAGCTTTTGGCTGGGAATCGGTAAGGACTGATTAGCCCGTCAACAGTATAACGTTTTCGGTTGGTGTGTCATGCTACTGTATGTCAGTATACTGTGTCTGGGTGGAGTGTCACGTAACTGTATGTCAGTATAATGTGTCTGGGTGGAGTGTCATGTTACTGTATGTCAGTATAAT
The DNA here is from genome assembly GCA_032359455.1 of Chlamys rubida. Lineage (NCBI taxonomy): Eukaryota > Metazoa > Mollusca > Bivalvia > Pectinida > Pectinidae > Chlamys > Chlamys rubida. Next base: position 209 of record JAUMHH010164410.1, on the reverse strand, counting down.
GTGTCTGGGTGGTGTGTCATGCTACTGTATGTCAGTATAATGTGTCTGGGTAGGGTGTCATGCTATTATATGTCAGTATAATGTGTTCGGGTAGAGTGTCATGCTATTGTATGTCAGTATAATGTGTCTGGGTGGTGTGTCATGCTACTGTATGTCAGTATACTGTGTCTGGGTGGAGTGTCACGTAACTGTATGTCAGTATAATGTGT
>JAUMHH010164399.1:0-17097 GCA_032359455.1 Chlamys rubida | reverse complement strand
TCTATCACACCATACAATGTAACATTCTGTACGAACTGTTGTAGGCAGTGACTCTATCACACCATACAATGTAACATACTGTACGAACTGTTGTAGATGACTCACCTTTGTAGGCAGTGACTTTATCAAACACACACTTGTAACTAGCCTCAACCCTGGAATCTACAGCTTCTATCTTGATAATGCCAGATTCGCTCGTATCGTAGATAATCCAATATAAATTCTCGTTCCTGTAATGATATATTTTTATACAATTATCATCATAAGTTGCAATAGTGCTAATATACTGATCTTGTTGTGGCAAATGATCAAACTTATCATAAACAGATACATACAGCTCATTGTCCCCTTGTCACACAAGAAAATATCTAACTATCAATATACAAAAGTAAAGTAGCTATCATCATTATAGAAACAAAATGTGTTCATTCTAAATGGCATAGAAACAGAACACTGTACAAATTGAACATTCTGTTTAAAAATATATCTCACCTACATATAATCACACATTGTGCTTAAGATGTATTCATCTGTATGGTGCATACTCAGATTATATATTAAAACATCACAATCTACGACACCAAATCACTTACATATATGAATGTAGCCTATGAAAACCGCCGACCACACTACCAATGATCAAAAATAGTCTTAAATTGCTTAAAAAATAGCAGAATTAACAATAACGTTCCAACCGTTATTGACAAAGGATTTCTATATATTATGATGGAAGTGTCCTTATAAAGCTTACTTTGTTGTTGTAAATCTTTTATAGGACGTAGTAACGTAAACGTTTGTACTATTTTCACTTGGAACAATATACGCATGATCAATTAAAGTATAAAAGTATTTGTTTGATTTCCTTAGAACAAGTAGTCTAACATTCTCACTGTATTATGATAACAACCGAAGTTGCGTTTGTGTATAACAACCAGGTTTAGTGTTAACTTACAGATTATAATTGGCGGGGAAGTTTGGAGATGTTAGGTACTGAACAGTTGTTGTCGCGTTGAGGTACGTGATGTTGACACTGGAGTCAATACAACTAGGAAGCACTGCAATACAGGTAAACACATGTAATCACTGGTTAAATGACCATATAAACGAGGTTAACGCAATGGAAGACGAAATGTTTACTTAAAAATAAACAGTATTATTTGTTATCTCCCCTTTACATTATCTGAGACATTTTAATCTTTCACAATAGTTCCCGTTTCACAGAAATCGTCTTGAAAAATTAAATGCGGGTTGTTACATATTTGCAAAAAACTGAATTTATATGTATGAATATCTGTATTTAAGAAATAATCGTCCTTTTGGCAGGTGATATATGCACCTCGACGGTTCGTCAACAATAACAGAACAACATGGTATACTCGGAACGGTAAGGACAAGCTAAGCTTAAAAAACTTACACAATATTTACATTTTATAAGATACATAGATTTTGTAGCTTACCGTGGGGTGAAGATATGAACTGCACACTGAATCCTCTGTTTAAACTAGAACCATCTGAGTAGAAAAACAGGGTCAAACTGGAGCCAGTGCTATTGATACTAGCCGTCAAATCCTCCCCGCAGAACGAGCCTAACTGTACCGAGCTAGAGGACGGACCTGTTATTATATCAGAAAAAGCACATTAAGAAGTTGCGCGCTTCATATTTTAAGCATTGCAACAGTGCCATGAATAATATAAACTAAAAATGAACATTTCACTTCGAGACATGACATAATATTTAATGAATATGCTAAAAAATTGTATGTGATATTTTATGGAAACGCAAGTGTTCCAGAGGTCTTACTAACATTTGGATTGATAGGAACATGCTCAGTCATAATCGTAATTGAACATGTCAAAGTTTTTTCTGCTTTTAAATAGAGATGAATATCACATTCTAGCATAGACTAACATGTTATTAACAGAACATATAAGGCTTTAATGTAAGATACAGGTCTTACCATCATAGATAGCCAATCCATCGTTGGAGCAGCCAATACTGCTCTGTATAGAGGAATCCAATAGGTTCAGGAAAATCTGTTCCCCTTCGGCAGCCTCAATGACCAGGTAACAGTTCAGGTAGCTGTATAAACACAACATTTTATCTGTTAAGTGTTCATGATTTCTTTTTAAAGTCCAAAAAACTGTGTGTGAAAAATCGAAATATGTAGGTTTTAAAACACAACTGATTAAAATGAACTATATCTAATTTCGTTGCCAGCAAAAGAACGAGATATATTGCGGGTAAAATATAAACACTTTTGTACATCCAAGCAAATAAAATTGCATTCTTGATCTATCAGATAACTACATCTCTTCATATATAGTGATTTTAGTAACACAATACAACAAATTGTTATTAAATATGATTTGAAATAAGACCTACTTTCCATACAGGTTAGGGTAATTGGGGGACGTAATTTGTTGGAGGGAGGATGAGGCTGGCACCACGCTTGTGTCGCACACCGAAAAGGTCGGGATGGCTGCCACGGTAGTTGTCGGAGCCAATGTTCGTCCTGTAAAAAACAGCACAAACAAACAAGCAAAGTTTAATGTAAGCGTTTTTACCATTTGCATTTTTTAGACACAGCACTAAAAATAGTATTGCGCATGACATGCATACCTTAGGTACGTTTCTATATTGTATTTCATCTGATGTTGTCACTTCGACCAAAACAGACTATTTATCAAAAGTAAGTAAAAAATAATTCCAGTTCTCAGCAAAATCTTAACAGGCGTTGGCATCATATGATTTTTGTAAGGAGCAGGTATCTGTTTTGTCTACGACTATATATATATCTTAACCCCGTAAACAGAATCCAAAACGTTACTGTATAATGCACTAAAAATACATATAAGAACTACTTACCCCTGTTAGTGGAGTTATACGACACGACGAAGCCAGTTCGGGCGGTCAGACTGAACAGTGTAGTAAGCTTTAGAAACATTTTATCTGCCGACGATATGACAACCGCACTTACGAAGTTCACCTTGTCAGAGCACACCTCTTTCAGCTCGGTGGCATTAGCATTTGACCCTGATTTACACAACGAAGGAAGAAGGTAAAGCATAATTATGTCCAGTAAGGCTATATGACTTCCATCAAATGATTATACATGTAATGCACCTAACACATAGGTCATGTTTCAGTCTTGATTATAAACAGGGAGCCATCGGTCAGTCACGTGTTTAAAAAGGGCAGTACATTACTATTAATTGCTTCTTAAAAAGAGCATTTAGCTTCCTTGATATAGGGAGATATGTTCTGTGATGCCGGTTGGTGTTATCCTCACATCTTCTACGATGATATATGGCAGAATCACATTTTGGTGAATAATATATGACATTTCTTCACCTAAAGCAATGACACATGACTTAATCAAATTCCAGGTAATTATATATTAGATTGCTACATCTTCAGAATTCACATGAAATTAACACAACTTCATTGTTGTTTCTTACATTGTTGCATTTTTAGTGATTGATACACGCCAATAGTTATACCTTCAATGAATGACATTGTACATTTTTAGGGATGAATATGACACAATAGCAATTTCAACGACGAGATACGACATTCTAACATTGTGAGTGATGAAATGACATCGTAACATTACGTTCTGACATAAAACTTTCATTGAACATATTCAGTAAACAACGAAATCATATATAACTGTCACACTTATACATAGCGAAGGTTCAACGTTAACTTGTAGGTAGGATACTCACCGTCGTAGATTTTGAGGATGTCAGTGTAACAAACCTCCCCTGATACCATGTCAGAGTACAGCACCTCCAGTATAATGTCGTCAAGAGCCGAGACAGCTGAGATTAACCAGGAACACTCGTTATTACTAAATCATAAAAAATAGCGATTACAAACAGATTCATACTATATAGAAAAATATTTTTTATAGAACCAAATTTAGGTAATTGCACATTTTTTAAATATGTTAACTTTCGAAGGCAATTATAAATTCATTGTATAAATTCATAAATGACAATCAGCAAAATCTGTGTTTACAGTTGTGATAAGTACATTATAATATATATTATAGAAATAATATAAGTCGACACCAACAGGATTTACAGTCGTTATAAACCCCTTGAAGCGTATGAATAATTAGAGTTGAAACAAAGGGGGCTAACAGTCGTTATACGTTTATGATAAGTGAACCATTAAAATCGACAGAAATAAGGCATCCAGTCGGTATAAGAAAAGTATGGAACACGTGAACTATCATAGTCAAAACGTAAAAGGGGCATACAGTTGATGCTAAAAGCGCTATACTGTACCCGATAAATACTAGAACAGTGTGAAAATAACCATATGCAATGTGAAGAATCAGGTCAATTTCATGGACAAAGGAAACAACGAACTTTTGATAGTTTCATTTAGTATCCAACTTGTGTAGAAAATGAAATATATAATAATTTTAATGATTGTTCATCTGCATATTTGAGTAGAGAGTATTTCTAGTATATTTACGCGTCTTCCAGTCGAGGGAATCCCGGGGAATATAGGTATTGGATGGTGGTGTTTGCGTTCAGATTCATGGCTGATGGACAAACAGCTGAAACAACATAAGACATAACGGTAATAGTTTAAACATCAATACGTGGTGTCTGTTTTATAAACAAATACAATGTTATGATAGGGAGATCTCCTTAGTGTTATATGTTAGTCATAAAGATGGTCAGTAAATGTGTTTTTATTATATTTTTGTGGCAGTGCTATTTTTTAGGTTATTTTGTAATAAGAGTTTAATTCAAATTATTAAACTATATAGTATTGTCTTAGTGAGAATGCTTAAGTTGTACGTGTATGCCAATTTTTGCTTTCAAAAATTTATGACAAAGTTTTATTTATTGTGGTCATTTTTGTTTCAGCTGTTCTTATAACCTTGATATGGTGAACGGTTTTGTATATTTGGTTCAGTGATTATAGTTTCTTGGTTGAACCTCAGATGAGAATGCATCGGTTGCCATGAATGAACGGTGAAACAAAACATACTCTGGTATGTAAGATCTTTGCTGAAATGGAACTAGTTTTGTTGAAGAAAAGATTAATCAATATTAACTATATTTATAAATTATTTCTTTCAATATTCGAATATTACATCCTATACGTATAATACATGACAATCATTAAATGTAAATAACGTCTTTGAGGAAGGTTTTTAAGATGTACTCGTATTCTCTAGATGTACTACGTGTGGGTGATTGTTAGATTGTGCTTTGTAATCATCGGTTAAATATGTGTTTATATTCTACTTTTATGGAAAGTACCCCTTAAACAGAACACACTGCTTTCTGTCAATACTGTCGATTTGACTATGAAAAACCAATGTACTTTGTAAATATAAACCACACTTACTACTGACTGTGGTTGGGTAACGGAAGTGTCGGAGTGTCGCGCCCTGGAGCTGGACACTTGAGTCTGACCGGAACCATGCAGTGGCGTACTGACTGGTAGACTTGTACAAATCAATTTGTCTATGTGAGGCTGAACCGCACGCGGCCTTTAGCAGCGTCGATTGTTGTCCTGCAAGTGAGAATTTCATTAGCGCAATACATTTCATATCTAAACTTTAGACTTTTGTTTGTTTGTTTGTTTGTATTGTACGTCCTATTAACAGCTATGGTCATTTAAGGACGTGCTAGGTTTTGGTGGTGAAGGAAAGTCGGAGTACTTGGCGACTGCCCCACGTAGGTCTCGAACCCGCGACCCAGTAGTATAAGGCTAGTGGTTGCAGAATGTCAGACGCCTTAACCACTTGGCCACCACGGTTAAAGTCGTTAAAGACAGAACTTTTACCAAAATATAAAAGGTTTCAATTCGAATTATAATGGTTATATATATTTCTTATATATTTTTCTGGGAATTGTACTGTAAGTCACAATGCAGGAATGACATACCATCGTAGATAAATAATCCGTCGTACGAGCATCCTGGGGCGAACTCGATCGAGTATGACGTTATGTCTATAAACACCAAGTGATCAGCATCCCCAGCATCCAGATACCACTTACAGTTAGCAGACCTACACATATAATGACATATTCGGTAACAATTTTAAGTTAGTGTAATAATAAAAGAATATTTTTTAATAGAATCAAGGAACAAAATCTTTGATAACATATATATAATCAAACAAAATACTAATCTATCTTTTACTAATGTGATGTTTCCAATTTACATGTATTTCTTTTGTAATACATAGCATTTCATGCATATCTGTGTTCGTATTACATAGCATTTCATGTATATCTGTTTTTGCAATACATTTGATTTCATGTATGTATGTGTTTGTAATACATTACATTTCATGTATATCCGTTTTTGTAATACATTTGATTTCAGGTATGCATGTGTTTGTAATACATTGCATGTCATGTTTGGCTGTGTTTGAATAACATTGCATTTCACGTTTGTATGTTTTTGTATTACAATATGTTTTTTGAATGTCTGTGTTTGTAATAAATTGTAGTTTGTTTATGTCTTTGTTTGTAATAGATTGTATTTTATGCATGTCTATATTTGTAATACATTATATTTTATTTATATCTTTGTTTGTAATACATTATATTTCATGTATATCTGTGTTTGTAATACATCGTATGTTTGAATGTATGTGTTTGTAATACATTGTATTTTTGTATGTATGTGTTTGTAATACATTGTATTTCATGTATATCTTTGTTTGTAATACATTATATTTCATGTATATCTGTGTTTGTAATACATTATATTCCATGTATATCTGTGTTTGTAATACATTGTATTGTATGTATGTCTGTGTTTATGTCATGCATTTCATGTTTCATGTATAACTGTGTTTGTCTTTGCCACATATATTTCATTAAAATAAAATGTATTTATTTGTTTTAACACAATATATTACATCTATGCATTTGCAACAAATAATACGTCATGTATGCTAGTTTTTAACATAAAGTATATAATGTATTTGGTTTTAAGACATTGTTTCAATATGTGTGTATCTGTGTGTGTAATATATGTCATGTATACATGCGTGTTATACATGTGTTGTATGTGGGATTCGTTGCATAGTATCTCATGTGCCTATATGTTTGCTACAAATTATATGTTATGTGTTTGTTTGGAACGCATTTTTTTCCAGGTTGAGTGTTTTTGACAAAGGTCATGTATATGTGTATTTATTCACGTAGTATTTCATGCATGGGCGTGTTTAAACATATCGTATTTAACGTATATGTGTTTTTGTAACACATTACACTTCATATACATGTATGCATGTCTTTGTAAAACATTAAACTCCATGTACATGTATGTGTATTTTTGACACATATGATTTCATGAATGTGTGTGTTTGTACATGTAACATAATGTATTTCATGTGAATTATTGATGGGATGTCATGATATTATTTTTGTATTATCCCCACATTTATATAAGTACAATTACATATTAGTTTGTGTCCATAAATATACATTTCTGATATCGGTAGATAGAATACCCGACTGCCGATACAAACCAATTTTGATCAATCGGTTTCATCTAAAGATCGATACGCTAAACAGGTCTATAGTCATCGTAATATCAATAATGAATAGTGAATGTGTACATGTGTTATCACTGAGATAGCACTGTACAGCATGACAACCAAAATAGCCAGAGAAATGTTGTACTGCCAATATAGAAATAATAACAAAGTTTAGCATAGTAAAGGATCAAATTATCACTGCTTGAGCAACATAAAACATTAAAAGTTTGCAGCCTGAGCCAAGCTTAGAAGCTTCGTTGACAAAGACGTCAACCTAACTTACAAAATATAACATCAGTAAATGTACACGTTTTTCATGTTCTTGCTCCTTTTAGACATGTTATTTAAATAGCATGCCACCTGCAGTTTTCAAGTTTAATTCACATACGGATATATTCGAGAGGACCTTAACGTACGCCGGAGACGTATACAGAACTGACCCCTGTCTCCATGTTCTATTCCCTACTACATATTGTATCCCTTCTACTCATTTTCCAGGCTTTTCTTCGTCTGCTGGATAACCAAACTACTCAGTAATGAAGCGGACGTAAAACCAATCAATCAATCAATCAATCAATCAGTAGAGCTGATATACTTACGGCGGATAGGACGATGGGAAGTTAGGAGACGACAGTGTCTGTAGCTCCTCCGTGGCCGCTATTGTGAAACCCGACGATTGACATGTTTGAGCTATCAAAGAAAACGAGTTTTAGCCGAGTGTTATTCTGTTGTTTAAATGTACAAAATCCTCTATTTAATCAATTTAATTCAACAGAGTAAATATATATAGTATCTATGTCTGATTGTATTATGTTGCAGACGGAATGCAAGCATGGCTACACGTGTGTACCAGCATATGTCTGGTATTCCTAAATACTAAGATACATTTACATGCATGTAGACATCATCCATGTAAGGTCAGTATACCATTATTCTGATAGTTTATCATATATGTTTACTGCCAACGTTTTTCTGATCCTGATAATACATATGAACATAATTTATTGTCACTAATAAAATATAAAGAACGCGTACAGAATCCTAAATGCCTTTTTGACCTGATACAGTATGTATGTTATACACCGGTGACTCCATTTTACTATAGTGAAAAGATATCAACAAATTTTGGTTAAAAATACATTCTTATTTTCATACCATTAAATCGTACCAGGTACATATAACACCCTATTAATATCAAAAACGTTTAAATTGAATATGTAAAAGGATCCAACTGTAAATCATTTATCAATATACAGCGACAGGATTCATTGATAGCCACGATCCACATCAATATATAAAAGTTGTAATACAATAGTCAAGTTAGATACAGTTGTGTTCAGAGGGTTTTTTCGCATATGTTCTAATTTTAAATAAGGAACAGGAAATATTTGAAGTAAGTCGTACCTGTTACGGTGGTTACGCTCCAGAGAAATGCCAGTACCGTCAGCAGTGGTCTCCATTTGGCCATCCTGTGTGTAAACAAGTATCGCCCAGTAACAGAGTGTTTACAGTGTCACAAGGGTTGGCCGAGAGGACATTGATGCCGGCTAATGTCCTCTCTACACACAGCTACCGCTACTCCTCTACTGGTACCCGACACAAACTTAGGCTTGATAAGTGATTGTTTTTATCAGGGATATATAATAGAGTCCCACGATCACTTGTGATTTGTGTGTCAAGGCTGTTCTGAACCAATGCCGTATTCAAAACCTAAACACTACGCATATCAATTTCATAAATGGTAACCACAACAGCATTTGCAGACCAGATTCGCAGCATACTCAGTTTGTTTATATATAAAGTGACAAAATACTGTTATAAACAATCACATAAATTTCGTTAAATGTAGAACAGATATTTAAAAAGGAACTTAACATATATATACTATACCTTTAAGATGGCCGTAGAAATCCACTTTTCCTACAGCTCCCAATCGATTTTACGACAACACCGTTCTGTTTACGTAGACGTTGTTAGATATCTCTAACTAATTACACCTCTGACCTATTTTGAACAACTAAACATTGCCTGCACAAAACCGACCATTTGTCCATTCAGAGGTAGGGCAGCGTAAACGGTTCAGTCAATTATATATAGTCTGACAAGCTGCCGCTACTCATTCCTGTCGGGTAGACTGTCTAAAACACAAAAAGCGCTGACTGGCTTGGGTAATTTCAAACACGTAGCTACCTTTTTGTGCTATATAATGGAACTGCGGACCGTGAATACCACGTCGGAATGGATTTTTAAAAAACATATTCACAGCCTATAATTTGTCTGAATGGACTTCTCGTACATACTATAAATGTATATATCAAGGTGACTGGCATACTTGTGTCCGCTTACATGTCTCTGGTGGATACTTAAACACGTAACATATATTTAACTGTACATTTTACTGTATCGACCGGAACATAGATCAACGAAGTGATTGTTATCAGTTGTGCTATGCAGAGCAGATCATTGTACACGTCAATAGGAAAGGGTCCAATGGGACAGGAACGAATGCACTGTGATTTTTTCCTTCATTTTCCTGACTAGAGAATTATTTTTCAACAACATGGTAACTTTTGTATTACGTGTTGACTTCAGCTCTGATGTTTATTTTATAATAATTGATGTGTTTGCCTTTGTATTATTTGGTACCTATTTATTATGGTTTTTTGTTACTTATTATTTGAAATGCACATTGTGCACCAGCTGTATACTGCGGAGAATTAAGTCAACATAAAACAGGATAATGTAAGTTAAATGCCTTCTAACACGATATGAAATGCTCGTTACCTTTTACAACACATGTAAACTGTTTCTCCCATCTATTGACTATCAATAATCATACTGAAGTCACAAACTTAAACTTTCTATAAAGAGAAACCGAACAAGATGTTTTTGGCGTTGATAAAGAAATTTCAAATAAATGCAATGCAAATTGAAAATTAAAACGTATGTTGGAGAGTACATTTGAAGAAATTATGCTCTACCGGATGACAGTAACTGGCATACGGTTTACCTCGATCGTTTTTAACTCATTGACCCCTGAAATTTCATAATGAACTATTCCAACCTTTTAATTTGAAGGGCTCAAATGTGACTTCAGGGGTGAATGAGTTAAAATCAATCAAGCACATTTATACACACGTTAACGCAGTCCTTTTGATAAATCTATACAAATTGGTATATCTCAAGGCTCTCGGGAAATATCTTATGTTAGGTCTGTACAAAGAAACGAAATAATGAAAAATTTCGATTTGTGAATCCCCATCCTATTTTTCTGCTCCATATACACTATAGTATTTGAAAAGCGATTGGTAAAAGTATATTGTCATTTTATTGAATGAATATAATTCAATTACAAAATACAAATACCGCTTCGGTGATTCTAAAATACACGTAGACCAATTGTTAGATATATAGAATTCAAGGTTCTGCTTACTAAACTGACCCTTTACAACAGCATATGAAACAAGTGTTTTAGATGAGAAAAGTGCATATCATGAATTTCCCCAAAAAATAAAAGTGGAATATTTATTTGTGAAGTTATATTTTCAATAACGATGTTTCTGAGTTAAGATAGCATTACAGTCGACCACATTCTCAATCTTGACACATTTTTGTCTCAGTCAGTAAAATGTTCCTCCGTATCGCTCATAGTACACGAGATAAGATTTTGTGGCGATATAAAACACTAAAAAATCTACTTCAAATTGATAATAAACTAGAAGGCAGTAAACTGTAAGCAACCATATGCTGTCCTATACAATACATTGAAGTGTATTATGGAGTAGCATAACTTCAGAAGTTAAACACTGGAGTATTTCTATACGTTACTTAATGCTATTTTTCCACTGCACGTTCCTTACAAGGATCATCATTGCTGAATATACAATGCTATTGCTATACACATAGTCCTCACTACTCCCAGGTTGTTGTCCTATGGTTCCTTTGCACTGCTTGTTTCAAATCCTGTTTAGTCTGTTTTGTAGCTGTTCAATGACTTGGTAGTTTTTATGGAGAAGGAATTCTTTTGAAGTTATGCCTTTACATTTCCATACAGAGCTAGTATATTACATGTTGTATGTATAATGTGGAACACAAGTTAAACATGAAAGGAGGTTCTCATCGTGTCACCATTGGCGTTGTTGTATGTACTTTCCAGTGATTGTTTGTCTTTATCTATTGTATCCCAATGGTATTATTGCTTCTTTCATTCTCAGGAGTTTTGTTTTGTTTAGAATGTAAACATGTATCCTCCTTGAAGGTGAGTAGAAGTTCTTATTCGACTGAAAGAATTGTATTATTTATATTTCATTATTTGGAGCATTGCTGTGCTGTCTGCAAATAGACACACTGTTGAATTAACTATTTCTGGTACAATGTAAGCTGTCTATTGATAAAAAGAACAGGAGTGATTCATACAAAAGATACCTTAGGTTAAAAGGAGATTCCATGGCTCATAAATCAACCAGAAGATATGATCAAACAGTACAGACCTTAACGGTCAATTCTTGGATGACCACGAATACCATTCAACCTTCGTATTTTATTTTCAGTATTCATATATATATATACTTATATCACTTATCGTCACGTGACTTTCACATTCAACCCATTTGCATGTGCTACATTACCTTATATTACGGACACCCGGAGTACTACAGTGTTTACAAACATTGGTATAATCTGACATTTTGGGAATTGCATTCCTTTAATAAGTGTATATGTTGTATAATTTATCGAGTGTTTCATTATTGTTTGTTTTCTATGGCCTGCTTGATTTTAAAGGACAAGGAATCTCCCTTCTGGCTATCTGTATACATTAATAGTATATGTTTTAGACAGAACGATATGTGTTTGGTACATTTTGTCGGTGGAAACATTTTAATTGCATATTAAAGGTACTGTGATCTTGTGGCAGACACACTTCAGTATGTATTGATCTATAATTAAGTGACAACAGAAGTTATTAGGGAATAAAATGATACTTTTAATGTCCGATGTGTTTTAACTATATGTGAGCTACTCCTCTTACTTTACCAAAAAAAAACCAAAGTAATATAATTATGATATCACAGTTTAACTTCATACTCAAACAATACACGTATTACATATGTCCAAACGTTTCAAAGACCGACTGGTCCCTTTGTCAAGCTATGACTGAGTGAGTGGTTTGTATTGTTTACCTGTACAGCGATGTGACGAAATTGTAAATTTCATATGACACTGTATATACACAAACAAGTAACCTATTCTATACAACGTGTAAAGTAACACTTTGATATTACATATTTCCGAACTATTGAATCTTATTAACAAAGTAATACATGTATTATAAAAAGGCACTGATCACAAAATAATTGTGCAAATTACTGTAGTATATAGCGGTCTAATTGTTAATAATAATTTTGTCTATCAACACCCGAAGATAGCATAAGTCGTTTATGTAATTTAAAATCAAACATATTCATAAAGTCGGATTGTCAAAAATAAACACTCTTAAGGTAAATTCTGAACATTTGCAACAAGTAAAGTACAATAAAACGTGTATTTATGCTTTATTCCTCTCACAGAATGCGATCACATTTTGCAGATCACGTAGAACAAAAAGTGATAACGCAATCAGTTAACATTGAAATAATGGTTAGTACAATATATAAATGTATTTGGAATGATGATACAATGTATTTACACAATATTATACATTTCTTCTATCTAAAATACAAACATCAAAGAGATATCTAACAAAACAAAGTCATAAGTCCTATTTTTAAACGTTATTTACTACCCACCTTTAGCACACATGAACGTTATCTGACGTTATCTAACACAACCACAATAAGGGAGACAACTCTTCTAAACTATTTCTGTATCAACTAGAGACTATTATTGTACATACCAGTAACGTATGTAACATGGTACCAGTACCTTCTGAATTCGTCACAACTCTTCATCTCATTTTATTACACATGCTCTTGAACTATTATTTACACTGAACTAGTATACAAAGCTGATTTGTAGTTCAAATTTACACTAATCGAACTAGTAAATATGTATAAATACTGGATGTTCAGCATACATCGACACTAAATCATTAATAATATATGTAAATTATTGTTGTTTAAGACAAATTTGCACTCAGACTGTCCTCTGTTATATGAGTTTCTTAGACAAAAGTGTAAATGACTATTCCACTCAGGTATGTGACAACCAGTCGGTCATCAGGACGTTTTCTGTACGAGCAGGCTGTTCAGCTTCACCCCTCCCTTGGTTGGTTTGCGGGCGGGGGTCTTCTTAACGTGGTTCTCCTCGTCATCACTACTATCGACAGACACTTTGGAAGCGGTTCTGTACGTCTTTCCAGACTTGTACTTCTTAATTCCTTTGTAAACGGCAAATCCAATAGCGACTAAAATTATCGCCCCCAACACGCCCCCTACAATGGCGCCAACTATCAGGTAAGTGCTGCTTGAAGACGGTACCTCTGTAAGAGAATAAAATATACATATTAGTTATAACTAATTACTTATATTGATATCATTATACATAGGGTGTGGCTTAGCTACCAGAAAATACCCTGTGTGCTAGAAGAAAGAATAGCACTGCTGTATAGAAATCCTTCTGCATGATATAGTATGCAATTTAGGTACACTGCAGAATCATGGTTTTTGTTTGTGTTCTCTTCACAAGAGACATTGAAGAGGCCAACATTGATCTACTGACACTGTTAAACTCATAAGACCTCTATCCGTTCTTTTTTTCTTTCGGCGTTTTCTCCCCGGGCACAAGTCTTATGACAGTAGCTTTTGCGAGGATGATAAACGGCGAACAAAAGGAAAACGCTTTCCCTGTGTTGCTTAATGAATAAGACATGCACGTATTGGAAAATCAATATCGAAGAAAAGGGACAAAAACTAAAACAACACAAAAAGACGACAAGCATCAGCTCTTGACCATCAACTAGTTATGACAATATATGTTGTTTGTAGCATCCATGAATACAATAATATGTGTGTGGAGATTAGCCGACAGGTCAGATTGAGATAACATTCATTGAAGCTGTCGCCACAATCGAATCTCAGATTCATTTTTATACAAGCAGAGCATCAAAATTACATTGATCTTATGGAATTTCGGAATGTTGGAATTTTTGAAAACGCTTGTTTGATAAAATGTATGTTGAAGCGACATGTTTTTGAATATCTTACCATCGACGAGAACGTAGGAGACTCGGAATCCTTTGTAGTTGGAGTCGGTGTCCGACACAAACGTCACGTATACGTAACTTCCGGTGTCTTGATAGTACACCGGCTTTTCTTCTCCACAGAACGTCCCTAGGACAGGATAGGACTCACAGGGACCTGGTATAGATATACGCATAACTTACAAACTGTGCAGGTACTGCCTAAAGTTTTAAACATGCATTTTGCAAAAGAACATCAGGATATTTAAAGCATTATTTTCTTATCCTAATCTACAGCAGACGTTAAAACTGATATTTTGTAAGCAAAGTACCACATTTAAGCCAGTCGATTTGGTGTCGTGAACATAGCTGTTAATAGGGCTTTAAACAATATAAAACCAAAATCAAAATTGTTAACATGATAAACACACCTATTTGCGACAACAACACAATCCATAAACTTCTGTCTATAGTATCAGTACCCAACCTAGGTATTATTGCATATTGTTATAAATCTGAAGAAGGTTTCCACATGCCAAAGAAAAAAACAAGTAAAAGCAAAGATGTACCGGTTTTGCAGCGTACGTGCACTTATTACAGTCAAATAAATATATTCAGAACTATTACTGGCGTTTATCGTACTATTCTCAAATTCTGTATTACATACCTTTGTACAGGGTGACTTTGTCGTAAGAACACGGATAACTGGCTTCTATTCGGGAGTCCTCTACCGTTACCTTGATCACACCAACACCAGAAGGGTTGTAGATCAGCCAGTGAGAGTCTTCATTGCTAATGGAATACATAATAACCATTACTTTGATCATTGAAAACTATCTCCGCAACGCCTATATAACATTGTATCAACGAACGATGAAATGCTTACATAAGGAACTCCATTTACTACACTATAGGACATACAATAAAACTGACACACAGAATGGACATGGACGAGTCGTCAGGTGTTCAATAGACTGATATTGTGTTTGATTATGCTATATCTATAAATACCATCAACATAACGGAGGCTATTTTCGTGCTCAATAGGTACATGTAACATTGATGTATTGGGTATTTTAACATCAAAAGTTGCACAAGTTCCAGTATTTCAAGGGTCTAATGGAAGATTTACAAAGGCTCAAGATAAACTATATTAACAATTTTTTTAATTAAAAACTAGTCCGAATATTGTCTAATATTTGTCTGAAGCGCAACAAAATTGCATCACTGCATGAAAGCGACAAAAGCAAATTTCAACCCTTAAATACCTGTAATAGATGTAGTATAAGCCTTACCTTGTGTAATCACTCGGGTAGTTATCAGAGGTGAGCCTTACCTTGTGTAATCACTCGGGTAGTTATCAGAGGTGAGCCTTACCTTGTGTAATCACTCGGATAGTTATCAGAGGTGAAGTATTGAACAGTGGTTGTGGCGTTCAGGTTGGTGATATTTCTTCCGCTGTCTACGCATGTCGGGGTTTCTGAAATTATGATTGAAACATGAAATATGCACAGTTTTACCAAAGAAAAAGATCCAATTAAATCTGTTTCAAATGCTGAAATAAATAACGGAAATAAATGAAAATGCGAGGAGAAAACGGACTGCAGATGAACTTAAGGCAAAGTTATTCTCATTGCTTTAGACTTTGGCATCATTTACATCAGTACTACAATTATGTATAATTAAAGATGCACGCGTTAGATGGAATTTCCCAATGCATTATAGACTGTTAAACGTTTTGGTCTGCGCACAAATATTGTCGAAAACGTTATGGGATGAATAGTCCTAATGAGAGTTTCGGATACGTTAACTCTGCACTAAGCAGGTAGCTATATTTATTCTGATTTTAAAAGTTTATTAGACTTACATAATCATTTTTTTAGAGTTAAATAGACCATTACATTCATTTTATAAAACCTACCGTGAGCAGTGACTGTGTACTGGAACTTGAAGCCTCTATCTGTTGAAGATCCGTCAGACGTGAAGACTACGAGAAGACTAGTTCCGGTTCCGTTAACGCTCTGGGATGTAGTTCCGCAGAAACTAGCCAGGAGAGGATAACTCGTGGTAGAACCTTTACAAAAATATCAAAACATAAGTTTAGATCAAGTGACATTCATGTATATATGAAAACAATCAACTGAAAGACCAACTCTATAAATGTTTTAGTACAAACTATTTATGTAACATGAAGAAAACTAAGTGTTTATAGATAGTCCAAGTCTATATCTCCAGTAGTAAATTCAGGCAGGCTGAATATATACTACAATAGTTTTTTCCAGTGATACTGTAAGATAGTCCAGCAGATTATGCCGTAATATCAAAAAATCTTTCAATTAATGATGCAAGCACCAAATTTGGCAAGTGCACCATTGAAGTATTCTTCATTCAATA
>JAUMHH010164388.1:0-17097 GCA_032359455.1 Chlamys rubida | reverse complement strand
AGTGTAGTACCTTGTGTGTGTGCATGTTTCAGGGTATCAAGATCAAAGTGGTTGTAACTTTTTATAGAACACTGAAAGTAATTTCACATGGCAGCGGAGGCATTTATGTCTTACATACATTTTCTAGTCTTTTATTAGGTCACCTTAGACAAAGCCTGGGGAGGGGATAAACTTTACTATAGTTTATAGAGGGAAATCACATTTTGGACCAACATTTGTTTAATTTCCATTGGAATTAATTCAAATTTGGTTAGCATTATCAGTATTGGATAGAAGTTTGATGGTATGCAGTAATGCACATATCAGCCCTGACTGACCCCCAGGGGCTCATGGCTGATGGGTGGGGCCAAAAAGGGTTGAATTGACTGAAATTTCAAAAATCTTCTTCTCAAGACCTAGAATCAAATACTTTTGATAGATGGAAGGAAGGGTCTTAAGGTGCTTTACCAAAAATGTGAATTTCATGACCCTGGGGTCTCACGTTTCCCCCCGGGGAGGGGATAAATTTTACTATAGTTTATAAAGGGAAATAACATTTTGGACCAACATTTGTTTAATTTCCATTGGAATTAATTCAAACTTGGTTAGCATTATCAATATTGGATAGCAGTTTGATGGTATGCACATATCTGCCCTGACTGACCCCGAGGGGCTGATGGGTGGGGCCAAAAAGGGTCGATTTGACTGAAATTTCAAAAATCTTCTTCTCTAGATCCAGATATGGTAGAATCAAATACTCTTCATAGATGGAAGGGTCTTAAGGTGCTTAACCAAAATTCAGTTGACTGACAGAACCACTTTTTGTACATATACTACCCAGATCTTTCACACTACATTTGCATTACATGTAGTTCAAGTTACCTTTGTTACAAAATGATTTCTTTTTCATTTGGCAACATCGATAACATCAGTTTTTACATAACTCAGGTGACCGTTAAGGCCTATGGGCCTCTTGTTTATATATTGTCATTTAAAATACAGACTTGGTCAAGCTCATTACTAATCATACAAAGACATCCGACACCAGAAAAGTAGGCTGGCTCAAAGTTGGTATATTTTTTTTAATTCTCAAGATATTCACTGTGCTGTTTGATCTGATTTAAAAAGGACATACATAGATAAATTCTCAACGATAATAAAGCATGAATATGAATGTTATAGTGTTACAATAGTGAAATTTAAAGTTGGGTTTGGAAATTCTATATTTATTCTCTTAAGTAAACTGTAACAGCTATGTGAAGACTAGCCTTCGGAGACTGGGCCTAGATCTGGATGTGCCAGTCCAGGTGTTGCAGCAGGCACAGAGTTACCTCCCCTACTGGCAAAACGTGGTGGCCTTCTACACTTTACGATTGTCGCTTGCCCCGGTAGTAGAGAGCCTCATTCTGCTGGACAGGATGCTCTACTTGTACGAAGAAGGTGAGAACTGGGCTGTTTTCGTTTATTGCAATCCAAACGATTGAACCGGCTTGACCAAAGTTGTTCCGTCATGAAATAAGGTCGAATGTAGTAATCTAGCTGATGCTGCTTTCGGGCGAGCCTCGACAAAGTTTTGCAAGGCCTGCAAACATTGCAGGTCCGTCAGGATTTATACCCAAAATGTTACATTTAAAAACCGACAAACTGGTTGTTCTGCATAAATGAACAGGCCCCTGTACTATGAACTGTAATATTTTTTTCAGATGGGAATCATGACTACATTTTTTGCACTGCTATTTAATATATCACACCCTTCAAAGGTTCTGTGGTAGATCTATATTAAAACAGATTCAAGAAATATCTGATATTGTATTCGCCTGCCCTCCTCAACGGTAAAAAGGGGGATGGACATTTTCAGTTTTACTATATTAAACCAGTGAACAATGGAGAAAACACATTTAGTAAAGAGTGTGATTTGTCTGATTGTGACATAGATACATGTATGTAACTGATTGTGACATAGATACATGTCTGTAACTGATTGTGACATACATGTATGTAACTGATTGTGACATAGATACACGTATGTAACTGATTGTGACATAGATACATGTATGTAACTGATTGTGACGTAGATACATGTATGTGACTGATTGTGACATACATGTATGTAACTGATTGTGACGTAGATACATGTATGTGACTGATTGTGACATAGATACATGTATGTAAGTTGTCTTACTTGTCCTTCTACTCTTGTAGACAAATATCTGGTGTTATACATTGTATGTCCAACCAAAAGATATTTTACCACGATGGAAATTTTGAAGGGCAGTCGATTCCTTGTTTGAGGCATGTGATATTTTAATTCAGTGTATTTGTTTATATTTTCTAGGGATACCAAGTGTACTGTTGCCAATATTTGACCCCGCCCTGTCACCAAGAAATTTTGTATTGCTGGCTTCCAGGAAATGTTCCATGGACATCACCACTTCCTGACAAATCTGATGTCTCCTTGTACTACCGGTACTGGCATCTAGGACACAATCAACAGACATGACCACTCCCAGGATACGTTACCCACGTGTCGTTCCATGATATCAAGAAACTTCATACTTTACAATTCCAAGGAAACATGGCATCCACAGACATCACACCTTGATAAATCACCAAGGAACGTTGTGCTACTAGCTGCTTAACCCTTTCATCCCTATGTAACGTATGTAGACTCTACCATGCATTGATCTGGATGTGTCCATTATGGTCTACAGTGGTGAAAGGGTCAACAATCAAATAGTTCATCGATTCCATTGCCTCAGTTTCTGTTCCGAGACAATATATTGATATACACAAAATCTGCATCTTCTTTGTACTTTAGTAGATACAGAAACTGTTTGTGCTTCACACTGATTAAATAACCGAGAAATGCTCTATAATTTATAGCCAATCTGAACCGAGTGGATTGTTGTCGATATCTCTTCATGTTTGACTCGGGAGTATGACCCATTGTTTTTTCGCTGTCCAGAAGATTTCATGGAACCCACTTTTGGTCAGTATCATGTTATACCGGGGTACTGATTGTAGTTTTATTATTCATAGCAAACACAGTAACAACTAGGTACTCAATATATTAATGCCACACAACTAGGTACTCAATATGTTAATGCCACACAACTAGGTACTCAATATTTTAATGCCACACAACTAAGTACTCAATATTTTAATGCCACATAACTAGGTACTCAATATTCTAATGCCACACAACTAGGTACTCAATATTTTAATGCCACACAACTAGGTACTCAATATTTTAATGCCACACAACTAGGTACTCAATATTCTAATGCCACACAACTAGGTACTCAATATTCTAATGCCACACAACTAGGTACTCAATATTTTAATGCCAAAATCAGGAAAATGGCTAGCATACAATATATAATTGGAAGGTGGGTGGGTGCATGGGTTCAGTGTTCTTCTATTTAATCAAAGACTATCATAGTTGTACCAAACTTTGAGATATAAGAATGTTATCAATCATGTAATAGGAAAACTGACGAAATAATAAAACAACAAGTAAATATCATTGTAAGAATTTATTTGTTTACATCATGATGTCTTTAGTAGTGCTACACAAGGAAGAATAATTTACAAATCATTTACATGTAAATGAGGACATATTTGTTGAGATGATTTTTCAGCAGTCAATTTACTGGTGTAACAGCACACCAGTGATAAGTATTACTGCTGTTCTATAACCTAGTACTGGTCAGTCAACATGCTAGCGGTCAACAGTCTTGCCTTCAGTCATTTGATTTCCCATTGGTCAACACACTCTGCTGTAATCAAGACACCAGTAGCAAGCCTACTTATCGGTGGGTGGTTGACTGTACTGGCCAACAGCTCTCGGCACTTAATGTATATAGCGTTGTTTTATGCAGTGTTTTGTGTTGAGGATAATTCCAGTATTACACAATAACCAGCAGTGAAGACAAGGCTGTACACAGGCATGCTATAGCCACACTCCTGTTCTGTGAGGTGGTGTTAGTGTGCTACACTACTCTGTACTAGCGTTGACCTTCCAGTAATAAAGAAGGGTTGACCTCTCACCAAACCAAGTCCAGCAACACTGTGGTCTGATATAACCGTAAACCTTGTTGATGTGTAATCCGAGGTTTGGTGACGGTCAACCTAATATAACCTACTAGCCCTGATTCATGAAACGATCTCAAGTCTAAAATTGTCTGAAGTTTTAACTCGACCAATCACACATAATGTCATGAAAAGTGACGTTGTATGTGATTGGCGAAGCAAACCCTCAAGTCTAAGATTGTTTCATGATCACGGAACCAGATAAATAATCTCTGTAGGCTGCTAGGAAGCTATCTTACAGGATTGTACTGTACATTGCAAGCATGGTGGGTAAAGCTCCGGAAATAAAATTAACTGCAAGTTGTGTGCACAGCGGGGGAAACCGGCACTGACCAGTTCGTCAAAGTATACAGACCTCAATACTTTATAAATAAGTCACTTTGGAAAAGTGCATGACTAAAACTGTATCCTTGGAATATTTAATTTATATTGTATCTCTAGATACAAGGATCAGGTTATACCACAATGTACATTTAAAAATTAAAATGTCCAATGAAATTTGATGAAATATATCAAGAAATAGTTTGAAAATTAAAACGTTTTCGGTAAAAAAAATATCATAAATATTTAAATAACGTTTCTAAAAGGATTTTTTTTTAGTATCATATGGTAATGTTATGTTAAATGTTCAAAGTTGTGAATATTGCATAATATATACACAACTTAAATATTACAAATTCTCACAACATAAATTCTCATCATAGAAATATCATATTACATCTTCAATAATAGTCTGCAAAATCCATAACTTGTACATACTGAAATCACAAAGCGCATTGCTCACTGGAAAAACACTAATGGGATCTACAAAAATAAGGTAAAATGTAGTTTATAGGAAAAGTTCATGAATCACTGATAACTATCAGTTCTGATGTTATAGTTCAATGCAATCAAAACTGGCTTTGATGCCAGATCTAAATTAAGTTAAGAAAACATGCATCATTATCGCCAAACCTTTTTGTCTTTTCATTTGAAAATTTTCTACGGTTGTGTTAATAGAAGGAAAGACCTGTTTTTTTCTGGTAAGCAGTAGCTTACAAATGATTCCTTTTATTAATAGCTGAATGTAACATAGTAACACAAGTCTATACTGGTCCTTACTGAGATGCTGTAGGGGAGACAACCCAACATAAAATATGGAATTGGCAGGAAGACGACCCTGCATCTACATATACACAAAAAATGGGATCGCAAAGGCAAAAATTGATTGTCAAAGGCCAATGCTTAACATTACTGAATGACTAGAGGATTTGGCCCTAAAGTTTTCTAATCATTAATAGCAGGTTTGTGGTTCTCATAACACATTTTTTACTCGTAACAATTGTGCGAAGTATATACTTCATATAGAATCAAAGATTTCTTCTGATTCTGTCATAGAAATGTCAACACATTTAAAAGCAGTTTTAAGCAAAAAATCCTTCTATAGGTTATACTGCAATGAAAATCAGAACCACATAATTAATAACAAACTGACAATGTTTTCATCTTGAAATAATCTCATAAAAACTACAGAACTTTGGTCTACATGTGAGGGAAGATAAAATAAAATATGCAACAGTCGGTGGAGGTGTTAGTATACTATTGAGTCTATGATAGAAGGTTAAAGCTACCTAGCAATATTCTACAAGGTTTGTAGCATTTTGAGACAGAACAATGACAACACGCCCTGTTCCTACGTACATCTGCAATATAGAGTAACCCTGAGTTAACACAAGATATCTACACGTTTTAAAGTAAAAATGCAAAAGAAATACAAAATTTCTTGATGTTATGATACAGATTTCTGTAAGAATCCCTTATTCCTCCAATTAAGCTCATATCATCTGCTAATGATGTTTTATACAAGATACTGAATTAGTTGTGTCTTGGCCGTATTTGTGATAAGTTGACATTTCAAGCGATCTAACTATATAATTGTATTGCTGTAATATGATATATTGTGTTATTGAAATTTTCACATCAATGGCCAGATGAAGAGTTTTTTGAAAAATATTCTGAAGACCATAACTTACCTTAATACTAATGAGCAAGAAAATCTCAGAGAATTATATACCTGTTCTGTTTCGGCTGGTCCAGACACCATGCACACATGACGCAAAAGAGAATAGTGATTAACCTGTTTTTTCCCCCCCACACAGATATGACAGTACATGGAGGATGAAGTTTTCTACATTAACACATGTCAATTATACACGTACTTGTAGCTGATGAACACTCGCACAAGTCTACTTAACATGATTCAGATCTGCTAACACATCTCTGATAAACAAAGGGCAAATAAATTAGACAGAAATATACATCATTTAAAAACGTAAAAACTTAAAGCTCATGTATTGATGGGATATATTTATATATATATATAAAGGATGAGACAAGAGATGAAAGAGTGTCCAAATATAATCCAGTGGAATATGTAAATGACGATATTTTTTATTGATCATGACCATATATGGGCAAGTTGTTAATAGATGAATGATCGTATCTTTTGTTTTCACATGCTCATGATCGTCATAATGACTTTTAAAGGCAACAGATTATTTTGACATCATACACAATATTTAAATCATCTTGATGTCCATTTCATTTTTCTCTACAACGTCTAACCACCAAAAGTAACAACAGAATTCACCGTTCTACAACACTGTACAGACACAAAAGTGGCGGGTGACCACTGACAGAGGACGTTGTTACGGCACAGGGCTAACACGTTACTACTTATGTACACTAAACCAGGCCTCCGTGCCATAGCAATGCTGTTGTGATGGGACAATAGTAAGTACAAATGAACGCCCACAATACAAATCATCTACTTGTGTGGATTCAATTATTCATTCACACTTTTGCATGGAAATAAACTGAATTATCTCTGAGAAAAAACCGAAAAGACGGCCATTAAAAGGAATTTTACTGTACCAGGAGTAATTAAAATGTATAATGATAAATTATCAGCTTTCACAAGAGCAGTAGCTAATGTAAGTTTTTACAAAGAGTTTGGATGGTAAGATAATCACCTAATAAATACATGCTGAACAAGACCTATTTTAAAATATTTCATAATCTCATAAAACACAGCTGAATAAATATCATATAGTTTGATTAATCATTTATTGAACTTTTCAATTAAAGTTATTGCCATTCATGGACTGGCATAAAAATAAGATTTACATGAAATGTGTTATTGGTTAATCTTTCGAATAATGTTAAAAATTGAATAAAAAAAATGGTTAAAAACAGATGTTTTGCATTGACTGTTACCATATATGATTTTTTGTTTGTTTTATAGATTTATCTGAGCATTAACAATTGTTTGATAAAAACAGATGAATTGCCCAAACAGATGGATAGACTTTTAATGTCTGGTCCCATGTATAAGAACTAGTGGTCCGTTATCCTCAGAATAGCAACACAGGGGGTTTCTCTGTGGTCAAATCTACACAGTAATGTATACAAGTTCACAAACATGTTGGCTGCTCACGCGACTAAAAGTGGAAGAATTTGATATATATATTTGTTGACGGGGAATCAAGAGCACCGACGATGGATCACCCAATCCAAAAACAATAACACCACAGTATAAATGGACGTCACAAGACTATATCCCTATGGAGCAGACCCTGGATTTTAAGGTCCCAGAACAATTACCCCTTACAAAATGATTTTACACAATCGTACCATACAACACACTGCAAATATAATCCACAAATTGTTCCCGTGAAGTTTGTACATGAAATAAGTGATTGAGCAGTCCCAATGAGATTAGAGCAGACTGGCAGTGCTGGTCACTAATGCACACTGACCAGTACTAACAACATCACTGACCAGTGAAAACAGTCTACCCTTACATTACAACGTATAACATCCTGTGCACATACTCCCACAAAAGTTTTGTTTCAAGATTTTTGTGTTGCCATCTATAATTTGTCAAAAATATGCATCGTAAAAGAGCGTAAACTTATTCACCCCTGAAGACACATTTGAACTTGTCCAATTCCAAGGTTGGAATAGTTCATTGTGAAATGTCAGGGTTGAATGAGTGAATTAAATTTTACCATAGAAAAAAACTGTTTCTCCCCTACAAATGAGTAGTTAACTACTGGTAAAGGGGACAGTCAACTAACAATGTTATATATCAGGTATCCTATTATTAATTTACATACTGAATTTACCTTTAAACCAATACACTTTATATGATAAATAGACTTAATAACATTCAAGTTGAAATATTAATAAATTTAAGGCAATTCATTTTTTTGTTTTCTTTTTTTTGAAATTTCTCAAAAACAGTATTGTCTCTGTATCAAAAAAAGGAAAGAGAAAAATGTATTCAACATACACAATTAAGTCATCTGTGGGTCAAAACAACAATTTCATCAATAACTATATACATCTGTATAACATAAGATGACCATGTCATCAAAACGTTGCTCGATCCAGTACTCTCATGAACAGTATCTAACAAAAAATACATAGTAAATAAATAGTTTTCAAACTCTGCATAAATGATATTAACAAAATGTATTTGGGACTTGGTAACATTTTTGGTCATAAAACACATAATAACTAAAACATTTAAAATAAGATGGAAATATTTCTTAAAAAGTGTTCTGATGACCGATATCTCCAAACCAAAATGGCTACAATTTGAGATTACAGTTATTTATTAAAGCGTATATTTAGATGGTAAGGTGAGGGTGAAGCCAATACTAAGGGCAGTTATCTCCCTTTATTACATTAAAATCAACTGCCTGTTGAGAATTTTTCAACATCTTTTTTTCTAAAGAACAAATCCCTGAAAATATTAAGTTATTGCTACAATATCATTCACTTTCTAAACACATTAATTAAATGTCAGAATTCTAATTGCAAGATGCTTTTTGATTTTTGAAACTACTGGTAAGGTTTACAGGACATCAATACTTCTCTCATAACCAATAAAATCAACTTTTCGATTCAGAAATAAAAAATAAACATACAAATACAAACTTAGGCTACATACTTTTGATTCCAATCTAAAATTATTTCTTATCTATAAATTCAGTTGTCAAGATAAAGAGGCAACAGGTATTATAAAAACAACCGGAGTATTAAAAACAAACGGTAAATTTATGGAATTCTGTAGATGTCCGGTTTCTACACCCTATATAAAATACACAATGTCTCACTAACATACTACAGTCACATGTACTTACAGTCTACATCTGTTTTATGTTTTACAATTACGTATGGGCATTAGGGAGATTGATGTATCCTCATATAACTACTTGTCACAAGAGGCTTGATTCAAAATATCTGGTCCTGAAAACTTATTTTTCACTTAAAACACTATTCAGCCTCAAAATCCATAATGGCAAACAAGATTTTCCTTGGTGAAAGCAAACACGAACCATGAGAAACAAAAGTTCCTATTAACTTTTAGATTTGTCGGTGTTACAGGATAGATAATGAATCAAATCAACTTAGGTCTGCATAGCGAATACTTTACCTCATTCACCCCTGAAATTTCATAATGAACTATTCAAACCTTTGAATTGGAAGAGCTCAAATGTGTCTTCAGGGGTGAATGAGTTAAATGACCTTAGCTGTCAATAGAACATTAAACATTATAAAACCTAACCTTTTCAATCAAGAATTTGATTATTCCAGAAACCTTTAAAGTACACATTAACATTAACGTATAGGATGTGACATTCATTAACAACAACTACATGTTTTCCAGACTCAAAAACCTGTAACTTCAACATCCAACAAAGATCCTTAACATGGACAATACAGTGCCACAAACTATCAGTAGCATGTTTGTCTACTATCTTTGTATGACAACAGTCTTCAGAACTGAAGTCCGGCGATTTAGTCATACAAACGTATTCCTATCACCTACACTAAGGTTTTTTGACCGCTCAGAAAAGCAACAATCAAGTTTGATAAGTCAGTTTTGATCTATTGTGGTAGGACTTTGCGGCACTATCAGAATAATGATAAAATGAAATTATGGGAATTTATTTTACGTAATTGTTATTAATGAATACTACAAAAATGTAGGACAACTCCAGAGTTACCCGGTATTATTGGATATACTTGTATTTACTATTCAACTCATCATTTACGACATATCAGGTCTTTCGTGAAAGAGTACAACTATTAATATGCCTGCCTCAATCTCCTTCAGTCCACTCCACAGTACAGCAGTTTCTATTGTTGCTGCGTGATGTCCTTAAACGTCTTAAGGTAAGGTGTGTCTTCTGTTGCCCCGAGCGGATGCAAAGTAAAGACGCAGTGAACATATTATTCATTGGAAAAAATTGTACTGGTCTGGGAGGCAAATAGACATGAATATTGACTTGCCTGTAGACTGAATCTACTGGCCCAAGGCCATTGGACCTTGCCCTGACTGCATCAGCTTAGATGAGTAATTGAATGAAAACAAGCTGCTATGGAATATTATCTGCTGAATAACTGATACAATGACCATTTCAATATTTGCAGAATAATATACACATATGTATACTGCTTTAATAAGGGGAATGTTCGCAGTGTTTTTGTGACTATTGCCGAAGGCACCCAGCACAGTAGTCTACCGGTTATATTATCCTGACAACGGATAAAACCAGTTTTTTTTTCAATAACTTAAACTGCTGAATCAAAACATAACCATTTTAAGGACTTTGGTATGTCATGGCATAGAACAGCACCCCTTGGCTTCCTCACCTGGGCGAACGTTCAACATTAAAGCCAAACGCGAGGTTTTGCCAAGCAAGGCGCTAGGAAATTAAAGGTTGTAGTAGAAGAGAGAAATATGAAGATACCAACTATTGCAATGGCAGATTTATTTTGGTAGCTTTTGTGTCTTCAAGTAAATACAGTGGGTTCCCAAAATTAGTCGCTAATTACGATACATGCAATGGGTAACAACTCTCAATCCCCGACTCGCAGGGGTGTTCAAATAGTCCCGCCAAAATCTGAAAAGGAATTTGGCAGGAACGGGGAATGAGCGATCTTAAATGATGAACGCGAAGTGCACGCACACACAATGAAGCAATACCGATTAGTGCTACATATGTATACATCTACAGTCTGTTAGTGTCTTCGTGGATTTGATGAGAACTTAAACAATGGGATAACGTTGGTTTTACGATTCACTATTTCCAATAAAAAATATATAAATATAGGAGTGCCATAAGGATCTGTATTGGAACAGTTATATTCCCTCTATCAATTGAGCCAAAATCGGATAATGTGGTCTTTCACGTTTATCCTAAGATAACGCGTCTATTTGTATTTAACATGCAGATTGTTTAGACCATCAATGGCAGCGAATAAGATAGGTAGAGCAAATAATGCATCACAGGGAACAAACAATGGATATAACATTTTGGACCTGGTAAACTCATTGTCATGAAGTTGTAATTAATACGCTCAACGATCTGCATAAGAATGTATTTCGTCAGCAGACAAGAATATCCAATACATGAAATACTTTTTCTTATTTTTTAATGTACACACATCAGCTATTGTCATGTGACGGCGGGTGCATCAGGAGACAGAACAGAAACGAAAGATATAGATTCCAAGCGCCGCAATGGGACAGCGGATCGATTTTGTGTTAAATATGTATTTGTTTCAATATCCCCTGTGCAGAAGGCATTTAAAAACTATTCTGCAGGGAGTCCCAGATTAGTTGCCTCTAGGAAACGGCCCTATTGAAGTGCACTGGGAAGTTTGTTTAATTTTATAATTGATTTCTTAATCAATACAGTAGGAAATACAATGACCGACCGAGTTACATGTACAACAAAGCTAAGAGTAAGCACCTTACCGAAAACATTGCAGAAGAAAAAGACACCTCCCATCGACATCAGATATTTCAGCTGTTTAAAACCGAAACAGCAGGAGACTTTAACTTTCAAAAATGTATGAAAAATGACCAGAAGCAAATGGAATCAGCACATTTTAGATTCCAGAGAAAAGTGAGATAGCACTCTTTAGTCGGCATCAGCTCCGCTCTATCATAAGGAGGCATATACACCAACATACCCTGCCTCTATCACATATACACAAGCACGCACACATTATACACATCGAGGCACGTCCTGAAATGAACTTAGCTGTTAATAGGACGTAAAACCTTATATAACCAAACCCAAACTTATATATTACCAACGTTTACAGGTGCAATCACATGTACGTTTCGGTTTTCAAGCTTTAAAAATGGTTTATTCTGCTGGTGGATGTTTTAGTTTCCGTGGCTTGCTGTAACCTTAATAGCCATAATTATTTCTTTTGCGTAATGGGCCAATGGTACGGTTCACAATATGCAGACTTACCTCATTATTGATTTGAAATTAACCAGTAATTTTTTAAATCAATATACTTAGCCTTCTGTTTTAACAGTAGTTTGGATGGATTTTCATTTATATGCATCTAATATCCTAGAAGGGCGAAACAGCTGTATGGGGTGCAGTGTTATTTATTTACTTTCTAGTGCAACACTTTGAATTTATGTCGGCTAAACAGTAAACTTTCGATCTGTTCGGAGAGTGTAAACTATATGTTTGTTGTAGTATAATCTGACTTTTGTTTATAAGTGGGAGTTATCTCCCCTACTTTACCACATTGTTATTATATACTTTATTTTACACTATCCCTATCGTTTATTAATCCCTTATATGGGTATATATTTTATCAAATTTTCTGGCCACTCATGGAGAGAATTTATATAGGGTTGCCTGTTATATAGCCCATTAGACAATTATTCTTTTTTTGTCAATACAAAATTTGTTGAAATTAAATCTTAATTATCTTTATGACATAATTTGTGGGTACAACGTTGTCGTGAAGTTTAATGCCATTTTAGTGAGTTGTTTGCGCCTCTTTCGCTTCTTACTGATATTGCACGGAAAGTGTATCGAGGAAGCGGTGCTTTAGAAATAAGAGTTTGCTGTCAGTATCACCCTACGTTAACATTTGGACTCGTCCAGCCCTATAACAGAACAGAGCGACTGTAACTCGTAGTCATTTGTCCTAGGCTCGGTTATAACCGGAACAAGGACGTAAAGCCCCATCAATAAATCAATCAATCAATCAATCAAACTCGTAGTCAGAACCCCTCACTCGAGGTATAATAGAAGCCGATATACCTAGATTCGCTCGACCAGCTGCCTCCTATGTTACAGGAATACATAAAATCTTTATTTGGGAATCTTGCAAAACATTTACACATATTAAATATTATAAGAAACATTTCGGTTTATAATAGATGACAAAAATACAACGGAGTAAAAATGGGGAAGTATCGGCTTATTCTAGAATGGACAATTTGCATCTATAACATGACGTTTAAAAAGTTGCATCCTTTCTCCTTATTTATGTAACGAGGTTATGTTGACTCCGCTGGGGGACCATCAGTTCCCTAAGTTGGTCCTAGCCTTGTAGCTGGAATATATTCTTGCACGGTTTTCATAAAATACTAGGTTCTGTATATGTTATTTGTTGCAGCCAAAGTTGACATGCTGTAAGAGTTTTGTGTTTACCTTTCCCTTTTGGCTGTAGTCTACATATGCTTCCGACCACTTAAAACAGATTTCCACTATTCTTTTATCCTTACTACAGCGTATTAGTCCTAAATCAACTGTCAATAGGACGTTAAACAATATTAAACCAAACCAAACCTAAATGAACGAAATGATCATGTGATGCAGTTAAGGATATGCTCTTCTGAGGTTTAAATCACATTCAAATCTCGTTTGATATAGTACATGTAACAAATGATGATCAATTAAAAACCAAACATATATTTTTTGTAAACATTATCAAAAAACTACATACCTGTTGTTTTGCAAAACATTTTTTATAACTTAAAAAAAATGACAAATTTAGCAGCAATTTTGATAATGTGAATTTCTTACGCTCCACGCAACGTCAAAGTTCACCTTTTCTGACAATTGCTTTGTCACTTAAATTGTCATTGCGCTGCCTTATTCAAATGTAGCAAATTGTTCAATATACTGGGAACTGGTACTTTATTGGTAATTACTCATGTATATCAGCTTAAACATAATGTTTTTATCAATTTGCAAACTTTCATAGATTTTTGAAAGCACAATTAGAAAATAGTCAGTAGAAAGTTTTGACTTTCCAAAAGTGCAGGTATGCGTACACAACTTACGAGGCACGTACTTAATTGACGATAGCTGTTGACAGGACGTTAAACCTAGACAACAACAGCATTGTTTGTGGGTCACAATGATTCACTCCGACGAAAATGACAAGTTCCATTATTTTATTACGTTAAGCTTTACAACATGTATAAAAATAACAAAATCATGATACGGAATATGGAGCACGGAACTTAGTGCGATGAAGAATGGACAACAGTTTATATTGATGATTTTCTCAAATTCGCAGCATCACATACACAATCGTCTACTATATTCAATACTTGATACGTTTAAAGCTGTACTGTTTTACATACCGAAACTTTATCTCACTTTAGTATAATGCTAATAGAGCACACACGAATGTATTGAAACTTGAATTACAACATCGTACTGAGATTGACAAATTGTTCATATATAGACGTTCAGATCCTTTAATTTTCTCATACAGCCCTGTCTCGATTTCTCAACAGTGTGCCGACAACCCTATCACACTACATACAAAATTACAATATTTAAAATATCTAGTGAATGAAAAAAAATGCTGATTAATCAAAAGTAAGTATACCAATTAACACAGTATTGAGTTGACCATACATCACCGAAACCAACACTACACCGCATATATCAACGTAGCTTATCCAATAGATAACATATGTCTGTTTGATCATTTAACCGTTTTCAAAATACAGTTATAAAATATTCATAATTTAGTATACGAAATTTGGTACAATTATTAAAGGAAATCCTCCCAGCTCCTAATAAACCATGACATTGAATGTTGACCATTTAACGCGTGATATCTGTTTTTATAAAATTCAATGTGTATTTTTTAATTATGTACTTACACCTCAGAAATCATGTCATGTATAATTTGTAAAATCTTGTGTATAATAAAAATCTATCTATGATATATTTGAACTAAACGCAGTAATTTACAAATTTCAAATGAATATGGAATTAGATATATTTGGAATTTACAATATGTTTTTAAGAGCTGGGAAAGTGATGTGTACAATTTTTCAATCTGTCCTGGTTTACAGCAGAAAACCGATAATAGTACATATGAAATCTACCTTTAGAGGAACATTGTTGTTTAACACATATAGCAATGATGCACTTTCTGTATTAACCACCACCTGGTGTAAAAACAGTATCAGAAAAATTCAGTGTAAAATTACAAAACCTAAACGGGTATCTATAACGCTCTATTTAATGTTGATGGCAGAATGTTGTAGCCACCGTGATCACCCATGTCACTCCACGTGGCCAGAAAGTCTATTGTTGTAGCCACCGTGATCACCCATGTCACTCCACGTGGCCAGAACCTCCATATCATACCATATGACCAAGAACGACAGTTAGTAAAAATGTGACCAGCAGCTTTGACATCCCTGCAAAGAAAAAGAATATAACAATTAAGGATCAACCATCCCCATAGAAATTGTATTGTCAGCCTTAAGTTCAACCTTCTGATAAGTCGTATTTAAACCTTTACTGAAATCATCACTTAAATCATAGCACAAAATCACAAATAGGAAACAACTGAAGGCTAAGTGACCTAGATTGATAAATGAACTTTTAGTGATGTGCCATTTTCACAATATTCTGTGAGACATGTTAAAACACTGTCGATGAAAAGTGTTATAGTGTGTTTAATAAGTATATATCTTTTTATAATTACACTAGATTTTACAAAAGGACACACACATATATATATTTATTTGACACGGTACAGACTATTGATGTTACATTTATATCTCAGTGACATAGCAGTCCCAAACCTACACCCGCTTTTGTTTTAATCTATAATTATGCTTCTCCATAGCTAGGAAAAGATAAACTAAGATCCGCAGGGCTAAATGCACATAAAAATAGATAATATTCCATTTTGTTGCATTCAATAGGGTCGTAGAAGTGATTGGCATGCTATTATGCCAGTTACTAACTTTAATGAAGACATCAGTCTCAATGCTTTATTAAAGACTAGGTAAACGTCTCTATGCACCAGGTAAATAACTTAAATAGCTCAAATACAAGTTTATTATATCCAAATTCCATTATTTCCGCTGTTTTATTGATTATTTTTGACCTTATCTTTGGGCTGAAAATTTTGGTAACTAAATCATCTTGTTAAACCATAAGTAATGCATGTACCCCGTTTTGTGTTTAAGACAAGAAGGACTATTTTTAAAGAAAATCTGAGCCATGCTTGAGGACTGAACAACTATCGAAAGAAGCGAAATAACGAAGTGGTCGGTGCTGAGGCTCAACTGTAATATAACCGAGAAATGTAAATAATTGTATTCCTACACATCAGGACGATAGCACGCTGAACGTACACTGGATAACCTCTCTATGCCATGTGTATTTATTTTTGTCACGTCAACAAGCATTGTCTCCCCTTATATGTCATTCGGTAACGTTGTTTTGAGCATTTTATACGTGAGGCATATATTTGCTTTGTTCAGGGTTTAACGTCTTTATAACAGCTTAAGTCATGTGACGGGGTTTCTTATTGAGAAACCGCTGGAAATAAAGATCAATGAGAAAAATAAATAAATGTATATATAGATAAATAATCTCAAGTGTTGCAAGTGTGTAGTAGATACATTTTAGTGTTTTTAAATTCCTTTTACACGGTAAACCCTTGCAGGGTTCGGGGAAAGAATAGCCCTGCTTTATCCAACTGCATGATCGTAAGAGGCGACTACTGTGGCCCCTGTAGTTAAGAGGACAAAACCGATCTGCTGCCCCAATTGCAACACTTGAGATCTTTCCTGCCTTCTTTATTTTCTATGTACTTTATGTTTCAGGCGGTGTCTCCCTAGGCACCCGTCCTTATCTGACCCTGGCTGTTGTCTCCCTAGGCACC
>JAUMHH010164377.1:0-17099 GCA_032359455.1 Chlamys rubida | reverse complement strand
GGGACCGGACTGTGACCGGTGGGACCGTACTGTGACCGGAGGGACCGTACTGTGCCCGGGGGGACCGTACTGTGACCGGAGGGACCGTACTGTGACCGGAGGGACCGTACTGTGACCGGAGGGACCGTACTGTGACCGTACTGTGACCGGAGGGACCGTACTGTGACCGTACTGTGACCGGAGGGACCGTACTGTGACCGGAGGGACCGTACTGTGACCGGAGGGACCGTACTGTGACCGGGGGGACCGTACTGTGACCGGGGGGACCGTACTGTGACCGGGGGGACCGTACTGTGACCGGAGGGACCGTACTGTGACCGGAGGTCTGGGGTTCGATTCCTTGTCAGGCCATGTTCCATATATTCTGTCGAAACACTTGTTGGTTATTATTACTATTTTACTTCGTCCTTTGGTAAAAGTTCCGCAAGGCATGTTGTATGTGCTTCTATTCAAGAATGGTCTATTTAGGCTATTTTAACGACAATAAAAAGTTGCCAATTTAGGTCACTGTTTTTTTTCAGTATTTCTGAGATCCGAATAGCAATTATTTTGAATCCAGTATCTCTTTCTAAGTAAGGATGTGTTCTTCAAGCGTTAATATAAACGTACGCTAGAGGTTACCTCTGAATGGTGTTGACACATTCCCTAACATAAAATACCCAAGGCATGTAAATCGGCATCAACATGATCTAAGGTGTGAGGTCAATAGGTAATCATTTTGTACAAAAGTTTCGATATCCCTAAATACAGACATTTTATCAAGTCCTTATACTTAAAACATAAGTGTACGTTGTGATAGTGTCAAAGTTATGGTCATTAAGACAAGTACAGATAGGTTGTTTGTCAACAACCAACAATAGCGTTAGGACGATTTTCAAGGGACATAATATATATATATATATATATATATATATACCATTTTATCATCAAAGGAATTTGTTATCGTCTGAAATGTTTCCCACTGCTGTTTACTGGTGACTATTTCTGATTAAGAGTAGTTTTCCCCGTTGGTACGCCTTGCCTTTGGGCGTTACGATACATTATCCTTCCACTGAACTCTCTCTTCACGCCGGATCGGACAACAACGTTATTCCCCATTGGTCCACTTCAAACCGATAAATGTAGGTTACCATTGTTACACTGGTCCGTCCGTAACCTGTATGTCACAAAAGAGGTTGCTTTCCTTCGGTCCGTCCGTAACCTGTATGTCACAAAAGAGGTTGCTTTCCTTCGGTCCGTCCGTAACATGTATGTCAAAAAAGAGGTTGCTCTCCTTCGGTCCGTCCATAAGCTGGAGGCGGCAATACCGTTATTTTCTGTATTAATTATAAACAGGATCTGAGCTAGATGTTGCAAGGAGGCCTGTAGATGTAGCAAGGACATTGTTCTTATTGGTCAGGTGTCAAGATAGATGTGGCGAGAATATTGTTCTATTTGTGTCCATCTTCAACATTACTTGCTATCCTTTTTTTACCTATAGAGTAATCTTACTCTGCAATGTCTTTTAAATATATGTTATTACTTCTATTTTAAAGGACTGCAGGGCTCCAATGGAAGACCAGTAATTTTGCCGATTTTTCTAGAGAGGCTCCGAATAAGGTAAATATGATTGGGGAAACTTGAGCATGTGAGGGCGAGATAAAGTGTTATTGCCCCGTCATATGACCAGTATCTTCCAATCAGACACGCTGTTATAAAGATGAAGTACAGTTGATACTAAAATTGTACATATATAAAACCAGACGGAGAAAGTGTGTCAATTATTCCGTGGAATCCAACGGAAACTGTCAAACCTATCTCTGGAACTTGTCAGGGTACGAGATGACCAAGTCCCCAGACAATGCTAGGTATAAAATCAATCACAGTCACGCCAATCAAACCGGACACCACCAGATATTGTCTCCTACTGCAATCTGGATATCTACTTATCTCGCTGTACGTAATCAGCGTGTGTCACACCCGCGATTGATGGCCCTTACACATGGGCATGTGTGTCTCTTAACATCGTAACTGATGAGGAAGACCGACTCGTGCCGGGGTGAGGGTCTTCTATTAGGATCTAAACGATACTAAGTGGCCAGCGGTTTAAATATCTCTGTTAATTAAGTTTCCTTCTTTTGTGTTATTACTAAACAGGGATATTACTTATACAAGGTCCATCACCAAAATATGGCACGTCCTTAAAGAACCAAAGCTGTTAATAGGACGTAAGACACAAACAAACCAAAGCTTACATGAACATCATTCATTCTGGCAAGATCTATATTACCGAGATGTTTTATATAAATAATTCTGACGAGGCCGCCGTTACCGGCATGATGTAAACAATGTACACGTAATTGATAATTCTGACGAATATAGTCTTACACAATGTACATGTAATTGATAATTCTGACGAATACAGTCTTACACAATGTACATGTAATTGATAATTCTGACGAATATGGTTTTACACATTGAACATGTAATTGCGGTAGTTGAGATGGTGTGTACTCGCACATTAAGCGAGGTATCGTACAAAACTGCTTACACGTTAAATACTCTGACGAAACCGAGGTTACACAGATATACTTACATATTAATACATGTAATTCTAGAGGATCAACTACTTACTACTAATTCAAAATGCAGGTTATGATGATAATGAACAAGTTTTATGATCGCCATCATGATCTCGCAGGGAAAAATGCTATTTTTGTTTGTGATATGAAGCCTAAGGCTGACGTTTTTTATACTTAATGTGTCTGAAGACGCTTACTCTTCTGAAACATATGGTCTTATTCTCCTTAATATTTTCAAGGGTCTCCATGTAAACTTTCCTTTGTTTATATTTTGCCCTAGTTTTATCGATTTTGATTTCGATTATGGTTTGTTGACACTAGTATTCGCTAGCTTTTTTTGTTGTTTTTTTTGCAAGTTAACAGTTACTTACATGTACATGGTGTTCACTTACAGATAAAAACAAGAAAAGAAATTCTGACAAAATTCACGCTGCTGGAATTATTCTGGCTAACCTTTCAGTATCTCTGATGAGTCTTCTATTATAGAGGAGATGTAAATCTACTTGCACATCACGGAGCTGTACCCCCGGTATGTGTACTCGTGTAGATTTCTGTCTGGAATCGCAGTGGTTCTCACTAATGATATGCCAGATCCTCGGGAAATTACAATCAATAAAGCCGGAATGCACACGCTCGTTTGCATTGTGTTCCTCATAAGGCCAAATGGACATCGGCTGTCAATGTCAGGATTGTTTATAACAGGAAATAACTGTATCTAGTGCCAGACGTGTTTACAAAGCGTGTGGAATCTCGTTCCGGCCTGGTCATGTCATAGATTGTCTTTGTCCTATTTTAATATAGATGAATCCAATGTCATTTCTGTGATGTCTAAAGATGTCAGTTAACCTGTGGTAGTGTACGCAGTGACCAGTGTGGTACCCTTACTAATCTGAAAGATTAAAGTTAAGCAAATATAATTGTATTAGTGTAAAGGTATGCAGGCAGAGGACGACATTGAACCAAGGAGCACAGCAAGGTCAAACATGACACAAGGAGTAAAGTTAGTTGAGGACACAAAGACACAATGATATAAACAAAGGAAGAATGTACAGACATAAAGGGCAAGGAATTGAGCTAAAACCTGATACTGAATTTGAGAGGACCAGAAACAATGATGCAAATAGATATGACGAATTAGACTAAAACGACTAGAGACAGTTAAGATAACAATGAGTTAGGCAATGACACGAAAACAAAAGAAAACAGGGTAGAAAGGAGCAAGTACAGACAAAAAAACAAAAGAATACATTTGCATGGAGGAAGTATAGACAAAAGGAGAGAAGGATACAGGATGAAAGGGGAAAGTACAGTCAAAAAGGCAGAAGGATACACGAGTAGCAAGTAAGAACACTTCGGCACACAATCAGGACAACGATGGCAGAAAGATCAAAAGTATCATGGTAACATTGAAAGAGGCATTGACACGAGTAGACTAGGTAACATAGAATGGTGCAAGGACGAAACAGCATTTAAATGTCAGCGGGTGAAAGGAAACTACTTCCAGACACTGTGAGAGAAACTGTAAACCTTGCTTTGGAGCACATAGTTATTAGTAACAGATAACTTAACGTTGTCTGTAATGCTGTTCAATAAAAGTCTCATATATTCAATTCATAAGGAGATACTTATACCTTAGAAGACACCAGTCAATCAACAACATGGTAAAGGGTAGCTGACCCGCGAAGTTCACGTCCCTTTGCTCTCTAGAGTGTGTATAAGGGTAAACACATAGATCTACGTGTCGGCGGAAACAATAGCTGATCTACATGTCGTCGGAAACAATAGCTATACCGATTGTTAACATTATTTGACTTTCTTCCGTGACCTGCATCGCCATGGGCAAACCTACATTTATTAGACACTGGAAAAGACGGAGAGCTGGGTTCTTCATAAGACATCAATCCATCAATATAACGATAGCTTGATTAAAACGGATGGGTAAAACAGACAATCTATCAATACGGGTTGAATGAGATATTGCTTTTGTCCGATGGAGAGGTCGTTAACAGTATAGTTTACGCACATTATGACGTCACCTGTTAGACTGATGCCCTTTATTTCAATTAGTCACTTTTGTTCTTTCTCAAAAAGCCATTTTTCAAAATTTACATAAACATAGCTCCGACCCAGCTCAGATTTTCGAATATAGATATATGTATATAATCAACAAATGTCTTTGTCTTATTCGAACAAAAACTTTTTATTCATTTAAATAATGCAAGGCGTTATCTGTGTCATAAGCACTACTGATCGTATTACAATAGTAGTAGTGAAAAGAGACGGTTGATAAAAGTGTTTTACTAGCGAATGGAAACGGTTGATAAAGGCGATTTTACCCAGTGAATGGAAACGGTTGATAAAAGTGTTTTACCTAGCGAATGGAAACGGTTGATAAAACTAGTAAGTATGGCAAAGTGAATCATCAGTCTGTCACTTAATTATTTATTTCCATTTGTAGACATGCAGACTCCAGCTAAGTAATGATAATGTTAAATATATATGTGACCTATAATTTACTGTGAAATATTTTAACTCTAGAAACAGGCTCATTCGGTACAACGTGAGTACATTACAATAAACGTTCAGAACTATCTACAGTGCAATGATACATGATTGAAATAAATGGATGCACATAAAAGTACTGTATTGTTTTATAGTTTGGAGTGATATTTTGGCTAACATAATGGGATGTATTACTACTTTTTTACACACACCTAGCATATTTATTAAAGAGGGGGTCCTTAAACCTATAGGTTCAATGAGATTTGGTTGAGATATTAATAAAACAATTTGTTGAAATTATGACATGGTTCTATTGGGTACTTAGGAACAAAACAGAGAAATCGTTGACATAATAAAACGGTATTATTTATATGTGTAGCTACACTGTTACACAATACATTACAACATTACGAAGATAGTTTTAAAAAACTACTGTTACTAGTATTTCAAATAGAGGTCATTTGGGATTTTGGTCCCCCACTTTACCCCTTCATATCTCCGAATGGTCTCCAAGCTGACCTTTAGCACATGTCATAACATGACGACATAACCCCAAGGTATGCAATAAGTTTCACATATCGCTGATAGCTACCAGATAAATCAAAATTGGCATCTCTCCTTAACAGAAGAAGCACCATAACATTGTTATGTCGTTTTAGTCTATCAACATGCAACATTTAAAATAAACAAATAAGCAGGGGAGATTGGAATTGATTTTAACCTATCTTATTGTCAAAAATACAGCAAATGAACTGGGTAAAAGTTATTTCCACATTATTTACGCCCTCTCCGTGTTACTACTGAGAAAAGCAATTCCGAAAAATCAGTTTACTCAAGGACAAAATCCTACGTTTTGGGTGCCACGAAGATGTCGGTGCCTCGTCCACGAGAGTATTGCCAATATTCTAAACCAGTTTGTGAGATTTGTTGTAAAAATAACATACTCCTTCCACTACTATGCTGCTAACATTCAACTGCAAATGTTTGTCAGACCAGAAAAGTCACAGACAGCAATGCTTGAAAGAGTGTAAAAGCCAGCAGAAGACAGAGTCCATTGACTTGGCACCAATCTGCAGTTGAATATTGGTGACGAAATTTCTCAGGCTGTCCCATCGGTGAGGAATTATGTGCATTCCTCGACAGTTCTAAAGCCATGGAGAAACAGTTTAACGCCATTAAAAAGACATTTGCTACAAAATCAGAAACACTGGACATGTTCGGCAATTTATCACCACAGAAGCGTGTAAAACCTTACACACCGACAATGTACCTTTATAATGTTACGACGTCCCTGATACCATAACTCGCCGTTTGCAGAGAGTTCAGAGTATTGAAGGTTGACTTGTTACCCGTACTCGAAAGATAGACAGTAAGTCCAGTGCCGCATTCCCTTTATTTGTCACCTTGACGGTATATATTACATGACAAGGTTCTCACACTCGCCAAGATCAGAGTGAGAACCTCTGATGTCTGCCCCAAATCTCGCACTGTGATATATGTATAACAGTTTTAATTCAAACATGGTGGATGGAAAAAACATGTTTCAATCTGCGTTCTGTTTATTTGTTTGTTTGTTTTGTCTTCTACGTATCCTATCGTTCTACATCCATGCTAGCTCTATGTTGTTTACTGTTT
The DNA here is from genome assembly GCA_032359455.1 of Chlamys rubida. Lineage (NCBI taxonomy): Eukaryota > Metazoa > Mollusca > Bivalvia > Pectinida > Pectinidae > Chlamys > Chlamys rubida. The sequence continues at coordinate 10,401 of JAUMHH010164377.1, read as the reverse complement.
GTCTTGTTCGCCCTGTCCACTATGTATACCGTTATTGTTATATTGTTTGTTTATCATCCTTTCTGGATCGAAAGCGGAGACAGTGAAACTTTTCGTTATGAAACAAGGGATGCCTTCCGAGTGAACTACGTTGTAGGTAAATAAGTCAATGAAACGGCATGAATGATCCGAACAGCCGGCCTATTTTTCTATATTGAATCATTTACAGCCTAAGTCGATTTCATCATATTAATTCCAATAAGCTTCCAAGTTAATAAATAAGCCTATGTACAATAGGCACAACAGAAAACCCATAAGATGTAGGCTGTCCTTACAAAACCTTCACAAAAAAATGTCATTTCTTTCATTGCAAGAGGCAACTGCACAGCCCGTCGTGTCTTTCAAAGTTAACTCAGTCACTGCTCTTCTTTTTGTGTTCGATATAATTAAATGATGTAAAAGTGTGCTGTTGTTTAGTGCGACAACACATTTTTTTAACTGGCTTTAATTAGTCGTTGTATGGACAAGCGTACTTCGTCATTTTCCTAATAATACACTACTGTACAAATGTACGACTCAGAAATAAAAACGAAGGTTTGTAAAGGCATATTATTTTATTCAGTTTATCTTAATTAAACCTTACAATTTAAAGAGATGATGATAACCCAACACACGGATTGTTTGTTCTTAGATTATAAACAAAATCACGATTTCCTTAACACAGAAACTGTTACAGGAGAAATTCAATGGCACACCTAATCTATTTTGTGGGACTCCCAAATATACTCTCTGCTAACAATAACTAACCAGTCTAAGGGGGGTTACTCCTACAAAATAACAGTCTTAGTTTCAGTTTTCCAAGTAACACACCACGATTTGAATAAAAACTTTAAGAAGAGACAATTGCTACAAAAAATAAGCACAATACTAGAATTATCCTGCTTTTGCCCCCCTGAAATACGGTCACTACTATATTATTGCATTATTTATTAAGTGGATAAATATATATCTGGATATATGACTAATGGAATTTGTATCAAATCACAACAGATTTGTTGAAAGTATTTACATGGATAGTGAACAATATATCCATAGGTATCCATGAGCCCTGCAACTCTGCACCCATAGAAACTGCACTCAATGTTTATACAAAATTAAGACCCCTTTGATCAAAGATGTTCCAGGCCAAATTTGGATGAAATCCCTCAAATGGTACAAAAGGAGAAGTATTTTAAAGATTTAAACCTCAAATTTCCCTTTTGAGACCCGCCCCTCAGCACCCAAACGGGCCACACCCACGGTTTAAACAAGATTGGGTCATTTTTGCCCAAGGATGCTCCAGACCAAATTAGGGTAAAATCCCCTTATCCCTATGGTAGAATCAGGAGTTTAAAGGTTTTACCTTTATTTTGGGCCCCAATCATCTGTCCCCAGGGGGTCCAAACCCACCGTTTATACAAAATTGAGTCCTCTTAACCCAAGGATGCTTCAGACGAAATTGGGATGAAATCCCTTAATCCCTGTGGTAGAAGAAGGATTTTGAATGTGTTACCTCTATTTCCCCTATTGGGCCTTGCTCCTCTGCTCCCAGGGGGTCCAAACCGACTGTTTAGGCTCAAGGATGCTCTAGACCAAATTGAAATGAAATCCCTTAATCCCTGTGGTAGAAAAGGGATTTTAAAGGTTCACTCTATTTCCCTTATTGGGCCCCACCCCTCTCTATAATACTCACCGTTTATATAAAACTGAGTCCCCTTGGCCCAAGGATGCTTCAGACTAAATTAGGAAAAAATCCTTATGGTAGAAGAAAGATTTCAAAAGTTTTACCTCTATTTCCCCTATCGTGCACCTCTTCTCTGCCCCTAGGGGGGCCACACCCACAGTTTATACAAAATGAATTGCCCTTGGCCTAAGGATGTTCCAAACCAAATTGGGATAAAATCCCTTAATCCCTACGGGAAAAGAAGAATTTTAAAGGTCTTACCTCTATTTCCCCTATTGGACCCCGTACTTCTGCCCCCAGGGGGGCCATACCAACTGTTTATATAAAATTGAGTCCCCTTGGCCCAATAATGCTCCAGACCGAATTTAGTTAAAATCCACTAAGCCGTTCAGGACTATAGTAGCATTTTAAAGGAAAAGTTGAAGGACGGACGACAGACGACGGACAGACAACGGACGTACGACGGAGGCTGCGCCATGGTACATGTATAAGCTCGCGTGCCCTTACGATAAGGAAATTTATTAAGTTAAAAGAACTTTAGTTAAACTGTAGCCTGATAATATAGAACTGACAAATCAAGGTAGTTTCGTTCTGTACCTCACCTACACAGCAGTCATATACAATATATTATGTATTATTTTGAATAGCATGTTGTTCGAACAGGCAACTGATTTAACTGGACTCGAAATCAAACATGTTCTAGTAACATTTTAAGTGTTCTAACAAGTTTTTGATGTTGTTTTTTACTACATGTACATTTTAATCATTTCCATTTTTTTCTTTATATAGACTATATATATTCATAAAAGGTTATCCGAGGTTATCCAAACACTCTAAACAACAGAAACACATTCAAGGGTCTTGGGCACATGCTCATGATATAAGTACAAGGCCAAGACTGGTATCTAACTTAATTTTGTGCAACATGACATGGTTCCAGGTGTATTATGTATAGAAAAACACACACAACATGGCACATTGTATGTAAAAACTTTCCTTGAGCTATGATAGCTGTAACAAGAATGTAAAAGTGAAATTAGTGGTTATATCATGTTCTTTTGGTGTTTTGAGATAACCGAGGGGTACACTGTATTGGTCCTTAACCCTTTCACCACTGTAGACCATAATGGACTCATCCATATCAATGCATGGTAGAGTCTACTAAAGTTACATAGGGGTGAAAGGGTTAAAGAGTAGTGTAACCAGCAATGGTAAGACTATATATGGCACACAAGTTAAATAGCACAAAGGTCCTGCCATGAAGCTAACATAATGGTTTTAAAACAAACGATGATATGATCAGTGCAATCGTCCTTTAATAGTGTTATGTCATACAATAGCCCTTCAATGATAACAGTATTTGTCATGTTGTAATAAAGTGTAACAAACAGATATCATTGTTTATAGTACACATATACAGATATACATGAGCAAAGAAGCAATATAGCAACAGACGGGATAATGATTTTTTTCAAATTCTTGAGAAAATCCGCCCCTTTACCCCTTAGACTCAAAACAGTCACAATTTCTTAATGAAAAATATGAAACAGAGAAAACCAGTTCTAAATTTACAGAAATTATGCTTATTAAATTTAAAGCATATTCTTTCTTCTGCTATGAGTCGAAGGCTATTTATAAGGAAAATTCCATTTTTACATTGTGTACTAAAATGAACTAATAAATAGATAATTGAAGTGTAGACTTAGCACTGTTTTATAATTATATTTTGTGTCAAATGTTTCTTTCATTTTGGTGTCACGATGAAATCTTGAATTGACTCAATTATTTCACAAATTTCATTTTCATCACTGTCACTATTACTTCATAATTACTGGTACTGTTTTAAATTAAAATGCACCCAACGACCATTTAATTGTTCCTTTGGATCCAGAGGCCATATTCGGCCATTATTTAACTGTTGTAATTATTAAAGAGACACATATATAATTTCATATTCTAAATATTAGGATCAAAATGTGTCGGTGCATTGTTTCTATTAATTTGATACGTACACAACATAGAAACAAAAGAAGACTTTTCCAGTGCTAGCCAAGCTAGGGCCTTAAGCTCATCATCTTTGTCACCAACTTCCATATTGTGTATTTTATAATGTGTTATGATGATACACTATGTTTTATAATACAAATGTACATCATAGGGCTTCGGCATATTTTATAATCATGTGTTATGATGATACAGTGTATTTTATAATACATCATAGGGCCTCAGTGTATTTTATAATACATCATAGGGCCTCAGTGTATTTTATAATACATCATAGGACCTCAGTGTATTTTATAATACATCATAGGGCCTCAGTGTATTTTATAATACATCATAGGGCCTCAGTGTATTTTATAATCATGTGTTATGATGGTACAGTGTATATCATAGCAACTGTATATGAATATGTGACAATTGTATAACAGTCTGCGTAGATATATATATATAGCCAAGCAGTGTATTAACACTAAGGGGACATGAGAAGGTTATATTATATTCACAAATGTTCTATACAGGTACAATAACTGCAATTTACTGTATTACTGGTCCCACAATCCACCTTACGAAGGTATACAGACATGTATATCATGTCTACAAAATGATCCTATTCCTCACAACACTAAATCTATGTACTGGCATTTTTGTGTGTATTATCCTCCAATGAACATTGACATAAACTCCTTTACAGAATGTAACATACAGAATTAGATTACAATAAATTTTTACATGAAATCAACAGATATACAGTTTATCATCACACAGAAATAGGTGTAATATATGAAAACACAGAAATATAGAGAGGGTACTCTTGGTTTACTAGTTAGTAACAATTATAGTTCACAAGTGGGATGAATATTTTGATATGTTTCACAACTGCTCAGCATGAGTGACAATATTCACTTCACAGTGAATTATTACTGTTTTTCAACAAGAAACCTATAGAATTCTGTTTCTTACATTTTTTTTATATAAAGACATGAGCTTCAATGGACAGATAGTCTATCTCCTGACAAAAAATATTTAAGACAAAGCATGATGTATTCTGTTGTCAGGGCTATTATGACATCACAATTGACAACGCCCATTGTTTGTTTTTTCTTATTGAATATGGCTTTTTTCTGTGATTCGTGGGTTTAAAAAGTGTGAGAATAACGGATTATTATATGTCACAGTAGAAAAATACCAACTTTGTTTTTACAAAGAAACCTTACATGTCAATGGTAAAATGCAATAAAATGCAACATACACAAACACAAAAACAATGCAATTTCACACAACATTAACAGGTACAATAAAATATACACAGAATCAGGCTCTCATCCACTTATATACTTTCATACCTTAGTTTGATCAATATATACCGGTACTTGCAAATACCAATAATAGACTACAAATAAATAACAATATTTAGAAAAATATCTTAGGGAATGTGTAGTTTAACATATTGCATAAGTGTTGTATCACAGAAAGTTGTTATAAAATTGGTACTGAAAGTTAAGAACCACGGCAGACTCCCCAAACAAATGCTCTATAGCCTATTAATAAAAGATTATTCAAAATTTGATGACACCAGCTCAGTATATAGAAATCTACACAAGTTGTAATTTTGACACCAAATAAATGATTTTTAATATCTTCTTTTTAAAATAAATCCATAAAGCTAGTCACTGTCGCATGAGACAAATCTTCACAAATGTTAAATATAGTCTGCCCTTTTTACAAGTGGAAGATGTCTCACCAAAGTATGATTTGTGAGAAATGTCAGTGGTTCTTAACTTGCAATATCATCAAGAAGGTAACTAAGCATATAGAGAGTACATAATTAAGGTAATATACGTTGTTACTTATGAGTATGGAGGATAGGTGAAATCTATCTCAACAACCCCATGTGACTACACTATCATACACTCTTACACTGAAACAAGTCATGGCAGATATAAATCACATTTTGCAGAAAATGTCTACCCCACATCCCTGATCAGGATTTAAAAAGTAAAATAATTATCAAAAAAATATATTTTTCATAATTTAACACTAAAATTCTGAACATTTTTTCGTTGCATGTGTTAAGATCTTAAAACTATTTCGAAAAATAGCTTGATACAACTTTCTGTAACCCTTCATGTCTGAAAACTAGCCTTTCTGTAACCCATCATGTCTGAAAACTAGCCTTTCTGTAACCCATCATGTCTGAAAACTAGCCTTTCTGTAACCCTTCATGTCTGAAAACTAGCCTTTCTTTAACCCTTCATGTCTGAAAACTAGCCTTTCTGTAACCCTTCATGTCTGTAAACTAGCCTTTCTGTAACCCTTCATGTCTGAAAACTAGCCTTTCCACACTAATTTTGCTGAGCTTATTGACAAATGCAATTAATTACTTAATTGTAGGCAAATCCTGCTTTTTTTTCAATTTCAAATAACTGAACTGCACACATTAAAACCGTTACTCCACAAATTTAAAATAATTATTGGATGGTAAAAAGGCTTCCATACAATACACAAAAATGATTGTAAACGTGTCTCCTAGACCAATCGTAATAGAGCTACATCTTTGCTCCTTAACTATACTTCCTTGGTCACTTTTAGTGTTGACCCTGAATCTATTGTAAGTAATCGTTTTACCTCTTTGGCACTACAAAAAACTACAATAAGCAGGAGCCACTGACAGTTGTGCCTTGACAACCGCCTGTGTTACAGACCGCCTGTGTTACAGACCGAGACAAGTCGCCTGTGTTACAGACCGAGACAAGTCAGCAACCAGACGAAAGAGGAAACACTTTATATAATTCAGGAGACGTTACTTCCTTTTCTTTTCATTTTTCGATTTTCTTTAAGGCTCAGTATACCATAACATATGTTCCTGAAACTGATAACATAAAATATAACATGAATGTGGACATAAGGCATATCCCATACTTTCTTTTGATGTAATGAAGATAGATAATATATAAAATACAAATCATGTCAATTTAAGAATTAATGGAAGAAGAAATTCACAAAACAAATATAAAAGTATTTGAAAAACTTTTGCATCAAAAACTACAAATTTGTCTCCTTTGTAATCTTTTGGACTGGTGAGAAACTATTCTACGGGAATGGCACGAGAACGGACTGACATTAGGCCGAAACAAATTAATTATTGTGTTTCTGCTAAATAGGGCAGGTAGGTAGGCATTTTTCTATTTTGGAAAATATTTGTACTATGCTTATATAGAGCAGGTTTCCTGACTTTTACATTGCATATCACTAAATACCTATAAAAGCTTTAGGGTAGTCACAAAAAGCTAGGGTAGGTAGAGTTAGCGGAAACACAAGATTTTTTTATTTGGCCTTAGTGAGTGTAATTATTATACAGACATGTATTAATGGTTTAAAATTTAATTCACATTTTATGAGATATATATTTTGCACAAATTCAACTATTGATGTCTAACAACAATTAAATATATATTCAGACACATTTCAAAGTGTGATGTTAGCCTATCATTCTCCAAAGAAATCTATTTTCTCTGGTTTCACACTATAAACAGGGCCATGTCATGAAACTGTGACTGTATGGAAGTCTGAGCACATACTATATACTATATAAAAACTTAAATTACATTAAGAATCCCTGTCCCACTGCACTGTGGGTTTTTTTCCGTATACCATACAATAACCTTTCCTTTGTTACCTTTTGGATATAACTACAGCATTATTGGACCAGGACACTTCTGTTGACAAGGTAGCTCAATCGGTCAGAGCAATTGTATAATACGCTGAAGTCCAGGGTTTAAATCTCAAGTCTAGCCCCGTGGAATTTTGCACACAGAACACTGTTATTTGTTATATTCTGTTTATTTCGTCTTGATGAAATATTTTCGTGAAAATCCCATAATGGTTTCCTTTTCAGAAATCATTTATCAAAGCTATAATCATGCCAGAAAAGTTTCCAAAGAATGGTTATATTTTTTGGCAGTGGTACGGGGATCTTTAAATCTTAAATATGGATGACAGTGTGGATACTAATCGCACCAATTATTTGATCACAAACTGTGGTAAATATTAACACGTGCATTCCCTCAATGAACACATATATAGGTGTCAATACCGGAAATGTCACCACCTGGAATATATCTGGCTCCCCGAGGTTGTCAATACCAGGTATGTCGCCACCTGGAATATATCCGGCTCCCCGAGGTTGTCAATACCGGATATGTCACCACCCTGAATATATCTGGCTCCCCGAGGTTGTCAATAGCTGGTTATCCTCAGATGTTTTGCGTCGTTTTCTATACTGGCGTAATTTGTATAAGGCTATTCCTGAAAATGCTAGCAATACTGGAAAAAAACAAGAAAATTATTTATTATATATCCATATCAAATGTAAGCCTTCTTCATACTCTCTGCTTTAATTGTAAATTAACCATAGACAAGAAACCAAGGGAGATTATTATATTGTCTGGAATTCAACGGTATTATATACCCATCTAAATGTTATCAATGTTTTCAAATTACTATTCGAGCTTTGAATTGATTGGCTTTAACTGCATCATAGCCTAAGGTTTTGGAATACTGTAGAACTAATTAATTGTAAGTGTAGTTATACTAACCAACACTACAGCCGACCACCACCGCGATGAACTCCTGAGTGGCCAGACATTTTGTCCTGTCCTCATTGGCCTTATAGAAGGGTCCTGCACATGGTAGGGCTTGACCGCTACCTTTGGGACAGATAGCACTGATAGGGCACCGCAGAGGGGGCTCTGATGCTATCTGGAATGGATAATGAGGAATGTAGAGATGTCTGTATTGGTTATTTCAAATACAGTAACATTGTAACATAGTGTATGGTGCATTTTATTTTCTTAAACATTTTCTTTAAGTTGGTAAGTATGGATTGTGGAAAATTTCATGTAGCACAACCAGTGAAGCATTTATGTGTGACATTTTGATGACTAGTATGGTATATTATATTATGTACTCTAGATCTGTCACCTTCATCAGACAAATCACCAGTGAAGCATGTGTACATAACTGGTCAGTTCTGAATCAAGATGAGGGGGCTTATGTATCTTTGACCAGATATTAAAGAAAATGTAGCCAAACCAATTTGTCAGTATGATTTGTCATTTAGTACATGTATAACAATTAAGTGTTGAGTGTACGTAAGTTTATAATGTAGTAGACTCAATGTTAATTTTGTATTGCCAACTTGTACATATTTTACACTTTTGAGATATACCCTCAAATGGTCATTTGTCTGATGAAGGAGACAGAGTACATACAGTCCATACTAGTTATAGTCATCAAAATGTCACATATAAACACTTTACTGGTTGTGCTACATGAACGTGTCTACAATCAGTACGGTATAAACATTTAGTGTCACATTAATACTATAACTGGCTGCACTAATATCCAGAGTCCATTGTAACAATGACAGGTGTGAAAGTACAGAACGATGTGTGTAATGCAGTACTGTAAAATTGTGCTGTGTGTATTTTAAAAGCTGTACTCAATTCTGTACATGTATGTAAATCTGACATCACACAATCTATCTGTTCTAGTGTCAGAGCCGAGGTAAAACTTCTTGTGGCTGAAACCAGGAAATGAACATCCATTGACAGTGATTGTTTTATATATATAATTAGGTGAATTTGGGGCCTTATAAGGGCTCCTTCCTCTAGATATTTCTACTGTGTTTTCCCAAAATCATTGCAAAAATCGCTTTTTTCCCAAAACCATGCTGTTTGTGTGTGTTATATTCCCAAAGTAACAAGGCACAGGCCTTTGTTGAAAAGAGGTAGAAAATGCATCAAGTGAAGATTCCATGCTAACAGAAAGTATATATGACATCAGAATGAAATAGGAAGTGTTTGGACTTTCATCATCAAACAGCGGTGGACTATACTTACTGGACAGAAGAAACCTGATGGACACTCAGAGCAGGAACCAGAACCTGGCGAGGTCTGGTAGTATCCATCTGGACAGGGTATACACTTGGCACCACTGATAGCACCCTTATAGAAACCTACAGGAAAGACATATACTATAGTGATTACCAATACTGAAACAATGCAACAACAGAGAAAATCATTATAATATAACAATACTGGTCGGAATCTGATATCTATCAACAATGGAATGGCGGTAACTTATAAACTCTTCCTCTGTCAGTAAATAAAATCAGATTAATAAACATCACTGTATGAAAAGATTTAATTCTAAAACATCAATTGGAATGTAAACTTGTACTGTTTTTAAGAGTTTTAATTATAATCAGAAAAATCTTCTGATAATATGATGAACTAAAATAATATCTCAAATACTTTTCTAAATAGGATTGTACATTTGTAGCATATAATTTTGAAGGAAAAGACGTAGCCTGTTATAGAAATAGCATTCAAATTTATACAATCACTGCACACATCCTTAAATTACCTTAGCTGTTGATAGGACATTTAACTCTGAACAACCAACAGTCACTGAATACAGGTTCATTTTACAGGTTCAATTTCAAATACATTTATAATTTTTTAGATAAACAAGAGTTCCGCGAGGCGGTACATGATACGCCCGTCAGATGTCGAATGAGCAGTTTCCCTCAAAGGGCCATAAGTGCATAAAATAATTGCACAGAAATTGTGTTCCGACAATTCTACAAAAGGCCGTAAGTCCGTAAATTATGGCTGAAGTTTGAAATGAATCCATTC